>CM033642.1:56505318-56654919 GCA_019512145.1 Engystomops pustulosus
AAATATGAGTTGGTAAAAAAACTGAGGGACTAGAAGATATATATAAAGCTCCGGTCACATAAATATTCTTCATCAAAATCTTCGGATGCTGGGGATCCTTCGGGACTGTCGTTTGAGCTCTTCCCCATATAAGGTGCTGCATTCTTTGAACTTGTATTTGAATTTGTATGAGTTGGATCTGTATATTTATAATTGTAACCCCGTTAAAAATATATTTTTTGGTCTGTGACAATTGATTTTAGAAAATTTGCGTTGTCATAAGAACCAGTTAACATAAAGCTGCAGACTCTATGATAACTGTTACACACTTATCATTGCAGCCTGGGGCTAAAGTACAGTAAATTACCAACATCCAGAGGTCGTTTATAACTAGGGGTCGTCTGTACGTAGGGAGTGTTCTTTTGTGGGGACTGCCTGATATTGAATGGAGCAACGAGGTGATGCCACTCCACCGATCAAAAACATGGGGACCGGTTCTCTGCAGAGGTGGGGTCCTTTCTTGTGATTGTTCCCAGCAGTTGGACTCTGCTGATCAGCTACTTATTCCCTATCCTGTGGACAGGGCACAACCCTTTAAGTCGACTTGAACATAGGAATGGAGATTGCAACCTAAACATTATTCTGAAATCAGATGAGCATGTATGTGGGGGAGGTCTTTATACATAGAGCACCCCCACATACATTTACTTAGGGGGTATTCCACAAAGACAAGTTTCTTATATGTACTCAGGATAACAAATTAGCAGTCTCTAATTCAAGTTATTAACAAAAATACAGAATTTCACAGATATAAGTCCAACCTGTCTTTATCACGTCCTGCAATACACAATTCCGTTTCCCATAGACACGACCCAGTAACTTCTCACTAAGGGTCGGCAGTCATCTTGGATTTTTGTGAGATAGTGCTGGAGATTGTCTGTAGCCACCCCATGCAAGAAGCTCACATGAGACACGGCACTTGCTGCCAGGAGATATGAGGAGAGCGAGAGGCTTCAAGAACAACTACAAGGAGACAAGTGATCCGGGGGAGGGGTGTGGATGGGTAGAGCTCATAGTGTAACAGTGTAATGGTCTATCAGCATCTGTGTAATCATATCAGGCATCTCTGATCTTGTCATTATCTATGTGCCAGTTTGTTAGTACAATGTCAGAAGCCAGATGCAAGTGCATATAGACGCTGTACCTGATAATCTACACATTTGACCCCACAGAAGTAAATGGATCATATGTGTCTGCTTAGAAAGACCCCGCACACCCTGGGATTTGCAATGAGCCCATAGAGAGTGATGGAGCTAAAACAGCTAAAAACTGAGTAAATTGTAAAAGTAAGGGGTTAAAATGATCTTTATTGTGTTTAACATCACTGGGGATTGAGATGTGAGAATTTTTTTCTTAGTGGGAAAACCTTTAATTACACTGACTCTGTAATGAAGCCAGTGCGATTATTAAGAACTTGGTCAAAGTTCTAGTTAGTACGCTACATTATGTGAGCTGACTTTTTACACTTGCCCACAAGCCTACAAACTTATCAACATCTCTCTCCTAGTTTCATCTAGTTTACAACAGGTAAGTGTTGACATGATTGTACTAAAGCCACCGAGTATGCAGTGCTCCCTGTAAAATATGTGAGCTTTTGAGTGTCAGGACTGCCGTTCTATCATGATCTCTAAAAACACAGTGCACCAGAGCTAAATGTCTTCAGAAGTAATTATTTTGGGTATTGCATGATGAAAATATATCTCTCTAACTTTACTCTTTTGATTTATAAAGGTCGCAAGAATACGCTTGATCAATTGCTGATTCCCTGAATATGTTCAGTGTCACTAAACATAATTTACTTCCTAGCAACCCTTCCACATTTTAAGTTTACCAAGCAAAAAGTTTCACTTTTGTGAAAAGATAATGTATTTATGAAAGTCTTAACTTTTGGAAAACTTTTTCTATTTCATAAAAATGTATAAACTTTTACTGTAAACATTCGGCTTATGTTTTAAAGAGGACCTGCCACCCCCAATAATCTATCTAGGAGATGCTACTAAAGTAAGCAGCTCCATTCCCTACCACAGGTGTAGTGGAGTTTTAAATTGTAGACTTTATCTGAACCTTCCGAGAAAGCTAGCAAACACTGCACTATGTAGCCTCCGAACGCCGGACCAAGATCCAGCGGTGTGGCGTATTCGTGAGGGGGGGTGGTGTGTGGAGGCGGTGACTGCTGCATGAATCCTGGCAGTCACCGCCGGCATATAGTGTTGGAGGGGTGGTCCCGGGGAGAGAAGCAGAGGAGAGGGGATCGCTTCGGACTGCCTCCTAATCATATATCTGCAGAGCTATGTAATGCAGTGTTTGTTGTAACGGAAGGCAATTTAACACTTTCACCCCTGCCCGTAGGGTAGGGAGCCTTAGTAAACAGCTCCTGATGATTATTAAGTGACAGGTTCTCTTTTAAGTGCTTTAACCAAAGACATACATAAATTCAGCATCTGGCTCACTATAGTGATGGTGTCTATAGTTGTATATGGGCTTAAATATAAAGATGTTGAGCTAGTGATTGTGTTATCAAGGTTAAAGGCTGATGGATACTTACCTTCCTAGAGCTGTTCTCAAGCTAATTAAAATACCTTGTAGGGTGGCAGTCACGTTGCAGTGAAAACTGCATCGCAATTAGTTTGAGGTGGTTTTAGGTGCAGGTTTTGTCAATTTCACAGGTGAAAGACATGAAGTTAATGGGTGAATTTGATTTTGAAAGAGAAATCTGTTCCACAAATGTCATTCACCTGTTGATTTGATGTCTTTCACTTGTTAAAATAAAGTAATACCACCTAAAACCAGCCTAAAACTAAGTGTGATATAGTTTTAACTGCAAGTGTCACCTCACATAGAGTTCTGTTTAATGAAATTAGTTGGACAATGATGGCTTAACAATCTCTCTGAATGTAGTAGAATCCAAAACCAAAAGATTATTTTTCTGTAACCTGATTAGGATCTTAAAATTGGCACAACACATCAGTGGTACCCATTGAATTATTATGCTTTCCCAGAAGTGGAATTTGAACGTGCTATCCAGAAGTTTTAGTGTTTAACGGAGGTAGAAGCCATGTTATCGATTTTGTTTCCACTTAAAAGACACTTCTGAGGATGGATGTCTTCTCTACAAAAAATGACCCCACAACACCCAGCTGAAGTATGAAAAAGTTATTAGCGCTAAAAGGTGACAAAATTAAGATTTTTTTGTTGTGATTAGGTATCCCCAGTGATCGTGAGTCAGCACAATAAAGGCGGCTTGTGATTTTGGCGCACAGTGAAAGCCTTAAAATCCACGCCCTCAAGAAAATGGGGCAAATGCATTTTTTCACCAATTCACTGTATTTGGAATTATTTTTTTCCTGCTTTCCAGTCAATGGCATGAAATATGAAATACTGTCACTATGAATTTTGTTACGCAGAAAAACAAGCCCCTTTACACAACTCTTTACATGGAAAAATAAAAAAGTTCATTTTTGAGGTGTAGAGTGAATGAAAACTCAACAAAAGCGGCGTTAGTTTAGTTTTTTGCTATTTAAGAATCTTGCTTAGTTATGGAACAAAGAATGCAAAAACTTAAATTCCTTAAGATGCTTGGGTTTTGAGTTTTCATTTTCACTCTACACCTTCAAAAAATCCAATTTTCAAGAATGAAAGATAATGCGTCACGAGAAAAACATCTCAAAATCCCCTTCATGTGTTAAAGGGTTCCACAGTTATTACCACTTGTAAGAATGAAAAATGAGGCGTGTCTTTAAAGCCAGAACTGGCAACATAGGCAAGGGTTAAATGGCAAATAGTAATTTCACTCTTATAAGATTTGTTGTGGCTCTTTATCTGAAGACCAATAATGAATATATGCCCATATAGGTAAACTTGGTATCCATAGGTCTCCGCCTGGTAGGTTTACTAGAGGTAGCGTTTTCATGAGATGTTCTCTTCATAGCGGCACAGGGCTTCCAGTAAGTAACAGGCATAATTGAATTATATTTGAGTGGCGTGCAGAAAGGCTTGATAATAAAGTATGAATGCAGATTGAATCCGTCTTTATGGCAGATCCTAGATAGACATTCTTCTCATTTGAAATTCCATTTTTTTGTTCATTTCCTTCTTTGCTAAATAAAAAGATAACACAAACACAAAGATTGAATTACTGGGCAATTTCACATGAATTGTATCATGTTACATGGCTAGGAACGTAGAAGATACGGGAGGGCTTGTCGTATCCACTTCCCAGCTCTGCATACATCCAACAATTAATTTATATGGTTTTGTAGGATAATCTGATTGTGGGGCTGCCTGGGGCCTCCATTATGCATTCTGGAATTTGCATTCTATTTTATATTTGAGGAAGATATAAAATTTGCGACAATGTTTAGAAGTAATTGAACACAGTCTGTTGGAAATAAAAAGAACATTATGTTATGACAACCAATTTGGATTCATTATGAGAGGAAATTGAGAGTGGATAATCGGTGTCCAATTTTCATCTTATCTGGCTTACTGGGATGTGGTATGAAATGCATCAGTATTTGGAGGAAGTAGAGAATTAGGAAAGTCTGAGTGTCTGAGATAGGTAATCTATCATAAATGCTACACAGAAGCAATGTGTTAGATTAGTACACACTGTCTTACTATACATCACTATAGAGATGTAGATAAAGTACAACCTTTGAGAGGGCTTATATTTGTAAGTAACGCCTAATAATTTTTTTCTATAGATGTGTAAACCTGATACACATTTGTCTGAAATTGTATGAACTATTACTAGATTAAACAGCAGTACGAACTCTCTATTTAAGGGATTTTGAAGACCTTTATTATACAAGTATTATATAAGTATTATATCTGTCTGTCCTACCTTGCATTGGTGCTCCCACTGCTGTTGCACATACATCTAGTGACTGTGTGTAAATGCACATACATGGACAGTATGATGATGCATGGGCTCTTAGACATAGATCCGAGCTAAAACTGACAGCTGAGCACCCTCACACGCTGAGACAAGTGTTTAACCCTTTATTGCCAAGATGTGTAGTACAGGGTTGCCCCTATGGCCGAAGACCTATCTGTTACATCCTGGCTTCTAGCAGCCATCATTGATTGGTGGTGGCACCTAGAAATACAGTTATGGTGTCATCTTAATAGAGTTTCAATGAAACAAAGATTGTTTTTCTAGCGCCACAAAAGTCTTTGTTAACAAATGGCACACAAAGTCCTCAAAACTCCAATTTGTGACCCTTTTTTTTTTTTTGTGATTTTAGCTACGCATACATACCCTCCAAGTCATTTAGAACCCCTGGTAGTTGGGTGTTCAGTAGTCAGACCCCTATCAGTTGAACACACTTTCCACTAGATATATTCAAGTGTTCAATTCAGGAAAAACCTTGATTCCAACACGTTTTGGGTTAAAGAAGAAGCAAGATTAAAGGACTTACTTTTTGTTTGTTTTGTAACCACTGACCTTTCTGTGCTGTAATGTGTTTTTTGGTATAAAGAAAACCCAGAGGAAACAAACAATTTTATGCAATTACAAGGACATCCTAAACTTGACCTACAATCACATGGCTAACTGTGGAATAATGACAGCAAGCAGCAGGTTATGTTTTGTCCGACTACTTCCCAGCAAAGTAGGTTTTTTTCCTTCATGGGCCAGTAAATAGTGGAGGCAGATTGAGAAATCAATGTTAATTCCATAAGCTTTCGCCAGGTTACTACGCCACCACTGTGGAGAAATTCCATTGTTAATAGCGTTTTAAAATAAGGTTTCTTCCAATGTATTGGCCTTGACGGAGATGGTAAAAAATTTCACCATTGTCTTCTCTTATTATGTGTAGTGTACTTCACCTGGATCTTTATTTCACAGTTTTAAGCACATTTCAGATGTTTAAATTACATGATTAGAAAGGGGGTTCTGGATAGGTCTAGTTTAGGGAGCATTAGGTTCCTTACAAATTGTAAGTTATTTAAGTATATGAAAATATTAAAAGACTAAAAATAATGATTTAAGCAAGTATAGTGATTTTGATTTAATGGTATTGATTTTTGAGACAAAAAGACAGTAAGGCAACATTTAGGTGAAGTGAGCAGTCATACAGTGAGGATCAGAGTAGATTGGACGAAGGCCTGTTGACAACGAGTGGGCTTGTTCTGCCAACTCACACTCTGCATGTGTGGGGGATCGGGGTTGATCCTAGATATGCTGCGCTCAGTTCAACAGTTGTAGGTGTGGTCTAGAAAATTCTGTACAGCCAGAGCCAGTTTGTTACAACAGGCCTAAAGATATTTGGATGAAAGTAGATATGGCCATCTGTCATAAAGCTGGAATCGTCTGCTGAGTGTAGCAGGATTTCTCTGGTGCAGCGATGTTGAGACAATGTAAGTATTGGGAGAAATACATGTAATACATATGAATTTGGAATAAAACTGAGGGACTAGAAGATTATAGAGAGCTCCGGTCACACTACATAATATTCTTACTTAGATGTAAGCCCTTAAAATTCTCCTAGTAGCATACATCCTGCATTACAAAAAAAAATATGGACATAGCGAGACAGTTCACCAATTCAGTAATTTTATTTCAAAACTACTCCATAAAATCAGATAAAATGCCACAACAAATTCACGATGACGCCAAGTCGGCAAGGACTTGGCGTTCTCGTGGATTTGTTATGCACATTTATCTGATTTTATGTCAGTGGATATTCCTTATTTTTTTTTCTCTATATAGCGGGAATCAACTAGGATAATTAAGACTTAAATCTAAGCGGGTTCCGTGTGGATGGTGCCTTATTTTAGTTTGAGGAGTTAATTGTTCAACAGGTCAAGGGACTCCATTGGGAGAAATACATGTAATACATATGAATTTGGAATAAAACTGAGGGACTAGAAGATTATAGAGAGCTCCGGTCACACTACATAATATTCTTACATACAAATTCAACTTAAGAACAATCCTACAGAACCTATCTAGTAAGTAACCCAGGGACTGCCCGTAATGGGAATGACAGAAATAGTCGAGCACAGTGCAGTCTAGCGTGGAGGGACAAGCATGAGGTCCCACAAATTATTGAGAATAATATCCCCGTTCTCTGCGGAGCTGGGGGTCCTGTTTTCTTGATCGTTGGGGTCCCAGCAGATGTATCCTGACTGATCAGCTAGTCATCTCATATCCCCTTGACAGAAGAAGACAAATAACTAAGACAAACCATTGAATATTCTATTTTTAAAATGTGCAATAGGGTGGCACAACTCAATTTTTGTGTTTGATTCCAGGAACATTGAGTTTTTGATACTGTTACATTTAGTAGCATGGAACTATTTTTCTGTTCTAGTGTCTGTAAAATGAAATGATTAAAAAGAAAAACTGCACAGAACCTTCATTAGACAATGAAGCCATTAAAAGGGGCTGACCTTTATTCAATAAATCTGTTCAGTCAGAAAATTATTATAGGTACTGGTTTCTTTGCCTTTTCCTCTCCCCACCATGCTGCCCTCTGCATATATACACAGCTTCCTCTCTCTGTTCCAGGGCATCCTGATGACGACACTCACTGTCTCTCTCTCACAGTCCGTCTCACTGACCGACATAGGAAGAGGGTAGGGTGGAGCACGACGAGCCATTACTCTGCTGCTCAGCTCCTCCTATTCATCAGTGCTCAGACATGTAAACAATGTATCACAGAGTCTGCAGACAGCACAAAGGTAATTGGCAGGAGTGCTGAATCACTTTATGAACACTCAGGGATTATTATTAAGGCAGTAAAGGCACATGAACAACTTATGTAAAAGAGTGCCCAACCCTTTAAACACCTCATTTTAGCACTGACAAACTTAATGATAATAAACATTGTAAGACAAAGTGTCACAGCAACAAAAAAAACTATGTAAAAAAACTATGTAAAAAACTACTTCACATCATATCAACTGAAAAATAAAAAAAGTTTCCTACAAATATTTCAGTAAAGACCGTGTCTGTTTTCAGTCATTTTTTTTATTTTATTACCACTTGGGCTCTGGTTTGAGGAGATGAAATTGCCTTATACTTATTTACCACTGTAATCATTCACTAAATTCTCCACTAACCAGTAGTGTTCTTAAAACATGGCAATTTTACTAACAGCTTCCGCTTATTTTCATAACCACATGAAATATAGTAGTAGTTACGGATGAATTGCACAGTGGACATACCATCTACTACGGTTTCATGCCTTTAGCAAGATAAATGTAAGAAGAAAAAACCCTTAAGAATATATTTTACTTTAAAGATAAAGGGTAGAGGTCCTAAGTGTGTATTTACAGTGATTTCCAGTGCTTTTTCCAGATTTAGGGATCCTGTACTTCATGGCTGCATGCATTGTGCACGCTCCATACGCAGCTCTGCTCAAGCCATGCTGAATGGTATTGTTTGGAAAGCTTTTGTGTAGTAAATGTACAGCAAGTAAAGAGCTACACAGAATCAAGTGGTTTTCTGATGAATCATCAGATCGAGGCTTGCCAATAAACTGGCAGAGCCATTCACTCTTCAATTATGTGCAGCCGAGTAGAAAGAAAAGAAGGAGATTAGTGATACAATGAATCCCAACCAATTAGACGTTATTTTCATTTGTCAAAATCTTAGACCCTCATTATCTAGTTCACAGAAGAATCCTTTAATAACTGGCTACGTCCGTTAAAGTGGCAGTCTCCATAGCAAAAAGGTAAATAATTGTTTTCTATAATTAGTTTCTAAATTAAAATACCAATCGGCAATGCCAGAAATGTCTACTGTAGAGCCAAGTCTTTGTGCAGATTTTACAAAATAAAAACAAAAACTTCGGGCAATGAGTTGTAACATAACCGTACTGTGGTTAAGGCGGACAGATTTTAAGTAATTCCCTGTTCATCACTGCCAAGTCACTGATGGAGTCGAAAGGCTCAGCTACATTTTTAAAGGGAACCTATCATCAGGTTTTGCCATTTAAGACTTTTTGCAGGTTCCAAGAGCATCTTTAAACACAGACTCTCCCTACTTATACATCGTAATAAGTATAAAATAAGTCGTAAAAGTATATCTGGATCCTATCAGCAAAGCCCCCTGAATAACGTGGGTGTTCATGCAAGTCCTATAGCACTTCCCAGCTCTCCCTGCTCCCTCCGTCAGCTGACTGCTACAAGCAAATCTCACTGATCAAATAGCAGGAGCCTGCACAATTGTAAGATTTGCTTGTTGAGGTTGGTTGGCATAGGCAAGATGAGGGGGGGGCGAATTCATTGCATTTTAGCTTTACCACTACTAGGTGCCTCAGCTCTGTTCTCAATGGTTAATTTAGCAAGAACACTCCCTAATACAAACCTACAGAAACTATTTGAAGAACAAAATAAAACTTACATAAAGTCATGTAACAGTCTTCTACAAAATTTTAAAGTTCTTTAAACAAATACTTTTAGAAGTTGGTATAGTGTGTATTACTCAAATTTACCATAGATTCAGGTCAAAAGATAATGCTTTCCCGAGTCTTTATTATCACGTCTGTGAACAGAAATGTCTTGTAGCATACACGAAGTAACCACGCAGCTGCTTCAATAGCATTTAACAAAGCTGTATTCAGAGAATTTTCTTGGCAAAACTTGATGGCTCCAGGTGATCTCAGCAGATCTTGCATGTCATTTTAATTTACACTGCTTGAGCAGATGTCATAACATAAGGGAAAGAAGGATATAAGGCTGACTGTGTAAAACATTTCTGTCTTAAACAAAAAGATTCTACAAAATGGTATATAAAATAACTTTTATACATGTTCTTACTTTATCAACAGATTTAAAAAAAAAAAAAAAATCTGTAGCCTATGGCAACACCAAGCCCTTGTGGCTCAGATCGAGTGTAGAATCATATACCAATAGCCAATGTTAACATTTTGTAGTAAGACATCCATGTTAGTTCTAGGAAATGGCCCAGACTGGCTATGAAAGAAAATGCACAAATATACAACCAGGCAGGCAATTATTAATGCTGTTGACCTAAAAAGGCATTTTGGTGGGGATAAACCAAGATCATCATAAATTCAGACAGCACATGTTCTGACTAGGAGGTTCTAAAAATTAAAGAACCTATAACACCACTGCTGTGGTACTTCCATTTGTACTTGATATTTACAAAAGTTAGTGAATCTGGCTGACAATCGAGACTACAACAGTAACAAATTAACATCATCTTCACCATAGTTCAATCTATCAATAACTTTTTATGGTACTTCTACATCCAAGACATCCTCGTGCCAGCGTTTAAATTTGCAAATGGCACACCAACACATTGGAGCACATTTACTTATCTGTCTGAGAAGTCCACCTAAAGTGCATTGCACTCTGGTGGTGCATGTAAGTGCTTGATCTTGCAACACAATTTGAAAGTTAAATCCTGCACTCAGTCGGATCGTCCGATGGCCCGCCGCCCCGATTTCTGTCGCATGAAAGCCAGCGCAGCTGCGCCACAATCCGATAGTATGTGACACAATCCCCTGTTAAATACCTGTCCCAGCGGCACAAATCCCGAAAACAACGGAAAACCCAATGAAAGTGCGGCCACGCACCCTTAGTAAATAAGACCCATTATGTGCATGGTTCATTAAAATGAAATACGTTTTTGAGGAGGCAGTAGAAAACTTAAAACTCGGAGAAGGGCATAAGCCTTGCCACCCCAGCCCTATGTGACCAGACTGCGGTAGACGCAGCTGAGCCCCATATCATATTCAAATTTTTTTTTTTTGGGGGGGGGGGGCTTTTTACATTTTTTTTTTATTAATTGAATATGCTCCAGTCACATGACCTTCTAACCGATGCCGTCAGGATTAGGGGAGAAAGGAGAAAACTCCCAGGCGGATTTATACACCTGACAGTTTTTTTTAAAGAGTAAAACTGCATATACAAGTCTCATTGATGTTTGTATAGGCGTTAACGCGATCTCTGGGAGATGGGATATCATCTGCTACCAGCTCAACCCCTGCCAGACATGCAGTCCCATGTAACATCACGTCTTCCCTGACCTTACTACAACCATCATATCCACTCCTGTCAAGCCCCCTCACCTCCATACACATGTATACACATAATACCTCTACGAGTTCTACTTGCAGGCAGCCATTACAGCTCAACTTCCTGTACTGTGAGGAGACTGTAGAAAGCCACACCCTTTTCCAGGAGGCTCCGCCCCTCCAGTGACCTCTCTACGAACGGGAGCAGCTACATTCTAGACGATGTAGTTTATACGGAGCAGTGCCGGACTGCTCAGCCCACGCATTACAAGAGATAATTGCCTACGCTTGGCAATTATTCTGGGGGGTAATGTCGCCTCATCATGTGTCTATGACACTTTGTGAGGCGTTAATGCGATCTCTGGGTATTTGCAATTGCAAATCTATTGCTATTTAGCACAATCATGTGATCTTTCAGGGGGTTTGGACAAGATTTCCAATTTGCTTTTGTGGATGAGCAAAAATCAATGGCATACGGTTGACGCATGGAGATACGGCTCAGAAACGGATTATACACTGAGGATACAATGACGGATCACAACCAAACTTCTTCTCCCAAGATTTCCAGATCATAATCTGAAGTTAACCCTTTTGTATCCAGCTTATAATGTACATGTCTAATGTATTTTCTTTTTCATCTATATTTTGATTCATGTAGGATAAGCTAAAGAATTCTTGGTTGCAGTTGTAGGGGTATATGCAACGTTTTGATCTGGCGTAGAATTGCGCTATTACCTGTGCAGCCTGTGCACTGGAGCAGGTCATCCTTGACCTGGCCCACTATATGCTCTTACTCGCCCACTTGCCATAGAAGTGGCATAAGGTGGGGAAGTAGTCATTCCTAGCCTCACCAGTACAATTCATGATAAATGCCCCCATTGGCTTTAAAGAAATCTGTCACTATGTTTTACCTAGGTGAACAAACTGCTATGTTTTGCCCAGACTTGCCCCTGATACCTCCGTTTTTAGGGCCCAGCTGCTCCTCTTTAGAAATATGCAAATTAGGCTGAATTGCTTTGGAAGAGCATCTCCAGTTTTGACATTCAGATCTTACTGGACCCAGGAGTGACAGAAAGAAGGCAAAAAGAGCATTGCAAGGGTAGCAGGGGAAGGAGTTTTCTCTGTGTAGCCAAGTGCTGAGGTGCTCTTCTAACTCACCCCCCTTTACCCTACACACACACATAGCACTGCATTTCTAAACTTAAAAACTTTTTGCATGGTAGGAACAGCTAAAAAATAAAAGCATGGATGGTACATGTGGGCATAACCCTGCATAACATAGAAGTTAGTTTGGTTTGGTAAATTGTGGTGAAGGATTAACTTTAAGTACAGGCGGTCCCCTACTTAAGGACACCCGACTTACAGACAACTCAAAGTTACAGACAGACCCCTCTGACCTCTGGTGAAGCTCTCTGGATGCTTTACTATAGTCTCAGATTGCAATAAACAGCTGTAAGGTGTCTGTAATGAAGCTTTATTGATAATACTTGGTCCCATTACAGCAAAAAATGTTTAAATTGCAATTGTCACAGGGGCCAAATTTTTTTTTGTCTGGATCTACAATTATAAAATATACAGTTTCGACTTACATACAAATTCAACTTAAGAACAAACCTCCAGACCCTATCTTGTACGTAACCCGGGGACTGCCTGTAAAGTCAAATCTACATTAGAGATTTAATAAGGAAACTACAGAACAGAAAAAAAAAACACAGACAACTAAAGCCCAAATAATCCCAATGTAGCCAATGAGGTCTGTGAAGCAGCGCATAATTCCATTTGCCCGTTATCTTTGAGATAACAGGTACTCAGCAATACATAAAAGAATATTAAGCGTCAGTGTCTGATAGAAGTACTGTACTCCCTACCAACAAGGAAACGTTTCCAGCTTGACCCTGTAATCAGGCAGAAGAAAACTTTGTAGGAAACCCTAGTAACCACACAAAAGAGCCACCTCCAGAAGAGATAATTGAAAGAATGTGCTGCAAAACATCTTTCCAATCTCAACAGTTAAAACCTGAATATTTTATTATTTTTTCCATTCATATTTAATTATTAGCTCCAAAGCCGCTCATTTATTCATGCAAATGTTAACTAGTTCCAGCTCATACAAGCAGATGCCAAATGCAGTATTGCGGCATCTACATCTACATTTTTCAGCACCGACGCATTATTAGCACTCTTTAACCCCATCAAATGTTTTGTGCTGGGTGCAGTCTTTCCCCCTTAAAATGAGCATAGATCACCCCACCGTCATATGTATTGGAGACTTGATGCTCATCAGGCTTTCCTAATTGAAGCAACATCTGTAGTATATTTAGATTCCCCACGATTGGTTTAAAATCCCTCAAGTGGTTTCATACTGCAACTAGCATAAAAAAAAGAAAGTAATTTATTTAGCGAACAAACTGCTGAGCTCTTTTCCCCGAGGAAGAAACAAGTTGGAAAGCGGTACCAGCTGCACTATGTGCAATGACACTTGGAGGAAGCCATTGTGCTGCCAGCTATATCAATAGAGATGCTCAACAAGATGTGTGTGAGCATAAATGGGCTCCCAAGGAAGAATGAGCCCAGCACATTACAAAAAGATTTAATAATCTCTAGTCACACACATTTTGCATTAATTCACACTACTAGAATACAATAAGGAATACTTAATAATGCCACTGAGCAAAATATATAATATCCAGCATATCAGCTATTGTACTGCCTTTATATCCAGAGACTGTCCTCTTTAAAGCGCTGCTCACATCTTAGAATGTAGTCACATTTCTTATTTAGATGTCGGGAATTCTTTAGTACTGTAATATAAAAGTATCCTCTAATAGTTCCATTCAGGAGAAAATACAAGGTATTTCAGTTTTAAAAATAAAAAATAAAAATTGCTGTGATAAAATAAAAAAAAAGTCCTAGAAAGTCCAATGAAAAGAAAACAGAGAAAGCAAAAACCTTCCTGTCAGTTTACAAGCCCCTCAAGGCATCCATCAGCCAAATACCTTAAAAAATAATCCTTCTGGCAGAATATGTACATTGTCTGCAAGACTGTGAAACCCAAGTTTATGCTATGAATCATTATTAATGCTTCGGCTTCCATTGTAACATCTACGTGTCTCTGGGTGACAAGTGAATTATTCTTAGTCAGGGAATCTGTCAGCAGCTTTGAACGAATAATGCTGCAGACAAAGTTACTGAACAGCGCAAGAGAGCCATCTATCTAGCCATCTACATCTGTGTATGTTGTCAGTAGAAGCAGGACTGTGAATAATGCAGTAATCCAACTCTGTGGCACGCTCAAGATCTTTCAGCCTTAAGAGCTTTCTACTCTCTGCTGGTGCACAGCCCCTCGCCTCTTCTATGAGGAGGAGCCAA
The DNA here is from genome assembly GCA_019512145.1 of Engystomops pustulosus. Classification (NCBI taxonomy): domain Eukaryota; kingdom Metazoa; phylum Chordata; class Amphibia; order Anura; family Leptodactylidae; genus Engystomops; species Engystomops pustulosus. The sequence goes on from CM033642.1 coordinate 56,519,718, forward strand.
ATTTGGGATTTTGGTCAGATACAGCAGTCACTAAAGGCAGAGGAGAGGGGCTACAGAACAGTTCATTCCAAATAGAAGAATGCTATTTAGGCTAAAAGACCCACCAAGAGCATTTGCAGGAGCTGCAAACCTAGAAAGAGGATTTAATACACCTGGCTCCCATTACACAGATTTCCAGGCTCTATACCTACGAAATTCTGCAGTATATTATGGTCAATTCTGATGACCAATTCCATTTAAAGGGTTATTCCAAGAATAAGCATAATATATTAAAATATAAACCAATATGTAATTAGTTATTTAAAATTGTGCTCGTCTAACAGAAACATACTGTGGACATACACTAGAATGAAGAATTAAAATGCTACTGGCCCTTTTATCAGTCCATCAGGACAGAAGATGGTCGCATGTCCGCAACAAATGTCCTGCACCTGTCTGGGCAGGTCATGTGATCATCACCATTTCTGGCTGTAGTTGGTTGCTGCAGTGGGTTAGATGTAATTGAGGGGGCAATGCCTATCACCATTGGGGGGGCAGAGCCATCATCAAGGAGAAGAGAACCCCCAGATATCTGTGTTGGCACAGTTCGTGGAGAAGAGAAGTTAAAAAAAAAAGTGATAAAGTGAAAAATAGACCAGTCCTGGACTGCAAGTTCGGGAAGTGCTGGCGGCCATAAACACGTGCCAGTCTAAACTTGTTACCAAAGTGGATGAGCTATGGCAGGACTTTGTTATACCGAGACACGACATACACAAAGCTAAGAAACAAATTAAAGAAACGGAACGCAGGGAACTGCGTTAAACTAGAACAAGAACGATGTATTTACATGGGGCTGAACGTCAGGGGCTGTGGAAATAGGAGGGATGCATTTACATGGAACTGCATATGAGAAGGCTGCAGGGATGCATTTACATAGGGCTGCATGATGCTGTAGAGACCGACGGGATGCATATTTTTTTTTTACTTTACAAACAGGCAACGAAATACATACAAACATCCATCCCCCTCCCCAGATAAGCACATATGTCCTTGGTCTCGGATATCTGCATCTTGGCACATTAGCATGGTACCATCCCAAAGGAAACATTTTTTGTCATTAGGAATACACACAACAGTACATCCACAACTGCAGCATAATTGGTTAACAAGAAACACCTAAGGAGCCAATCCTGGTTGACTTAACCAAGAGCCCAAAAGAGCCTCAAATTTCTGAATAGAATTATGTTTTTGGTATACAAATTTCTCCAGTCATAAAAACAGCCTGACTCGACTTTTAAAATCTAAAATAGTAGGAGAGAAAATCTTTGCAATGGAAATCTATCAAGTTAAGAGCAAGATACAACAGTCGCACCATCACTAACTTGTAACTCTCCATCACACAAATGTCAGACAAAGGGCAGAACATCATCTATATACAATTTAGAAACTGTATGGACAACTACTAGTGCCACACATCCCATAATCATGTCATCTACATACAATGTAACCTTCTCCTGGAAGTTCCCATTCATAAACACCTTAAGTGCTGTCGAACTACGCAGTGTAGGGACCAGGGGTTCCACCACTATCAGAAGCAATAGAGGTGACAGTTGGCGACCCCTGTGGAGAGTAAGTAAGGATACATTTACATGGGACAATGTGAGGAGGCTGGATGGACAGTAGGGATGTATTTACATGGGACTGCATGTTAAGAAGGTGGGGGGAAAGGAGGAATGCTCCTCGCCTGCTGCCCTGGTCGCCGGGGAAGGAACCTCACCAGCCAAATTCACGATGGCCGTGCCGCACCACAATCCTCCGTTGGCCGCAGCTGGGCCCCTGCAGATCACTAAAGAGAAGAGGTCCTGGGCCTTCTCCCTTTGATGCGACCTGTTATATATTAACCCTTCCAGGGACTGAACTGTGCTTGTTTATGGCTGCGCTGTTCTAATCCATCTAATCCAAGTGTGCCTAAACTATCTCTGCAAAATACTGGGGTCAAGTGCCTCCGGTTCCTGCCCCTGCCAATTCCCTCGGCCCGGACTATCACTATGGGTAACGGGAGGAAGACGGCCAAACTGCCCAAGGCAGCGGCAAATGCATCTGTGCCCCTTTCAGATGATTAATACATCCAAGAGGATCCCCCATTCCAGTCTCTGGAGCCGCTAGATGCTCAGGAATGTTCCACCTCTCAAGTTGTTCTGGTGCATATACAGTCAAACGCTGAAAAGAAGCTGGGGAAATTCTCTCGCACACAGCCCTGCTCTCCTCAAGAGTCCCCAAACCCATCAGCCTCTCCTCAATGGCTCAGAGAGCCCGCCACATCTTGTGAGCTATGAGGATACCGCTGATCCGTCTGATCCAACCGCAGTCCTGGACTGCAAGTTCGGGAAGTGCTGGCGGCCATAAACACGTGCCAGTCTAAACTTGTTACCAAAGTGGATGAGCTATGGCAGGACTTTGTTTATACCGAGGACAAGACATACCAAAGTAAGAAACAAAATTAAGAAACGGAACGAGGGGTTGCTAAAGGTGAGATGTCCAGAGGCCATGCCAAATGCGATTAGTTGAACTCCAGCGCCAAATTCTCATCAATTATAGAATCGACAATCTTGACGAAAATCGTTCGTAGAAGGTAACACATGTTCCTGTGGGTCTACTCCACGAAAAGTCAGGTCGCGACCCTGTACTTTTTTTTTTTGAAAGCTGGCTTAAAAATATGCTGCCAGCATAAACGTTTTCTCCCTTTTTCCCCAGTCGAAAGGGCTCACCTTCCTGCCCTGGCCCACCAGGGGGCAATCCAAGTCCCTTCCTGGCCCGGCTGCTGCACTTCAGAGACAGAGACTCCATCCTCAGAGCGGTCCGTATAAAAGGTGAAATTCGGTATGCTGCTAACAGAGTGTCCTTCTACCCCGATTTCTCTGCATCAGGGAGTTTGAAGAATCCTTTTGGGGCGCTACTCATGTACAAGTTTGGAGCATCAGTAGAATTTTGACGTCCGCATCAGTAAGAAAACAACGGTCGAAATTCACCGAAGTTCGAGCTGATCTCCGAGACAAGGGATATAAATACTCCATGATATATCCATCAACGAATTGTGGATGGTCAAAAGACTCAATTTTTCATTTCTCCTGTTGAAGCCCTTCACTGGGTAGATGCTGCCCCTCGGGCTGCTGCAGGGAGGTCCCCTCCTCCAGAATGAGCATAGACCGATATCCTTCGTGATTTACAGTTTGATACCAAAGTCCTGTTGCATAACCAGATGTTAAGGGGCCTTGCATCCCTTTCGAGGTTCCTATGTTATTTTGGGGGCCTTAAATCCTTTTTACTGCTCCTGTTTCTAATTCTGATTTGCCTCCTATTTGGACAATTTGCCTAGCTGCATGTCGCACAGCCCAGAATCTTCTCCCTCTCCCACCCCTCCCTCTTCCCCCCCTCCATCCTTCCCCTTCCTTCTGCCCCCCGCTGTTCCCCCATTCCATCCATTTCCTTCCTTCCTCACCTTCTCCTACTCCCTTTGTATTTTGGCTGCCTTATGTTCGCCTGACAATATATATCCAATGACGGAGTTGGATCCCGGGACAAATAGAGTAGGTTTGTCTCAAGTTAGGGACCACTGTTCTGCTACTTGTTTAGTTAATGGGTATAAATCTGCACTACTGCCGTTAGTGTATTAGACAAGGGAGGGGTATCTTTTTTCGGGGTTGTTTTTGGATTTATCTGTCATATTTTTTGTTATTTGTCTGTCTGTGTCCTTGTGGAACGAATTCATGAATCGCTGGTGGCTCACCTGTTTTTCCCCATATGCATTTCCCTTCTGCTAATATGACTTCCCTCAATATTAGTTGGCGTTGGGACAAGATAGTGACCTGCTTGCACAAAAGGAAGGGAACCATGCAGCCTGATGTCAGATTAGGGGTGCATAAATATGTTACATAAGTACCCAAAAATATAGGCAGGGTCGTTCACCATGCTCGAATGGGTGGAGGTTGCGAGGGGGGGGATGGTGTTGATATTTGGGGATCTTTATTGAAGCTGTATACCACACAAAATCTGGAAGTAATAGGTGCCAGATTTCAGTGAAATGAAATGCCTTGCACCAGTTTTCAGGGTTTAGTCCTCTTTTGATGACCTTTCTGAAAATGAAAAAAGGGGCATCATGGCCTAAGGAAAGGGGGCATAACTTCAAACAGTTATTCACAACAATGCAAAAAAAAAAAATGTTTGCAACTGCGTTTTAAAATCAACTAGTAGGTGACCTTAAGTATGGCTCCTCTATATGTGTAAACCAATCTAATCCGCATGATAAATTGCGCACAAGGAAAATCTGAGTAGTGTAACCCAACTGCATTGGTCTATTATGCGGACACCTTGATAAATTCCCCATTATATGAATGGGAGATTTCAAGGTGTATAACGAACAATACCATAGCAACTAAAGGCAGCGCTGGTGTTTTTCTGGGAGATAACATTGGGGCACAAGATCATAAGTCCGGACTCTTTCAATCTGTTTATTTTCTTGGTTTTTCTGCAGAACAGATGTACCCGGTATCTAGAGGGTTTCCTTAGTCCCCCTTAAGGATTAAGGATTTTCATCCCACATTCCAAAATCTAATTTTTTTTATTTTTCTATTGTAAAGAGCGGTTTGACGGCTGTTTTCTGCGTACAAATTACACTTAATAGTGATGGTATTCTACATATATTCATTGCCGTATACTGGAAGCGGGAAAAAAAATTCTGGCATGCAGTGAAAATGATAAAAAAAAACACAACATTTGGCGCCCATTTCGTGTGGGATTGGATTTTATTTTTTCACTGTGCGCCCTAAATGGCAGGTCTACTTTATTCATTGGATAATATGAGGTGATACCAATTTGTATAGGTTTATAATGTTTCTATTTTCGGGATGTACAACCTTTTGATCACTTTTATTGAAATTTCTATATATTTTGTAAAATGGCAAAAAAAGCATTTGCGACGGTTGGGTTCAGTGAAAAAAGTAAATTCTGATAGATCTGGCATTTCTGGCGTGGCGATACCTATGTGTTTATGATTTGTACGATAAATCTATATATCTCTATCTCTTCTAGGGAAAGGGGAGGTGATTTGAATTTTTAGTTTTTTTAATATATAATTTTTTTATTTTTTATATTTTTCAGATTCCAAGGGTACTTTAACCCTAGGTTGTCTGATGATCCTACCCATATACTGCCATACATAAAGTATGGCTGTATATGGGGATTTGGCACACCCATCTATACAATGTGAATACGAACAGATGAATAGCCTAAAACATGAAGCCTCGGATCTTTGTTGACCCGAGGGTCATGAACAAACAGATCACCGTTTCCCGATACGTCCCGGGGAGCGACGCATGGCTGGTTGTGCGCCGGCGATCAAAGGGTGTTAGCGACGGGTTGTGCTTGCTTCTGTGTCCCGTGAGCCATCTCATTACTCCCCATGCGACAATAAAACTGACAGGTACGTCTTATTGCGTATGGGGTAGTGATACATTGGTCTCTACAGAATTTGCGATCTTTTAAATAAGTCTATAAAAGTTGTAATAGGGGTCTGAGCTAATTTCTACGCCGGGCTAGGGAAAGCTGTAGATGTGCGATTTAAAATTTTGACTTTGAAAAAGTCGCAACTTTCACATTGGATTCAGGTGGTACTTGCCCACTGCCGAAAAACTAGCCAATGGCGAATTTGAAGGCAGACGGAGGCTACAAATGAGCACAAGGCACAGGAATAGTCTCAAAATTAAAGAAAAGGGAAAGCCAAAAGGTTGATAAATGTGCCCCATTGTGTTTTTCTAATCTGGGATAAACAGGGATTTTGAGGTTGGTCCTTTTTAGCAAAATAAGCAAAAAGTAGTCTAATAATCGTAGTCTTAGAAATAAATCAGATATTATATATTTAATAAATTGGAGAGAGGGGTGGCTTTTACCTGGTACCGATGTGAATGGATGAACAGATCCTTGATTTACGTTTTTTACCATAAGGACCTCATTCGTGTTTGTGTGCTTAGTCGGCCAGTATTTTAAGTAAAATCTTCGTGGGAGAAAAATAATTGGAAATACAAGCTTACGTTTCATGAGCAAACGGTAATCATTTGTAGTGATTAACATGGCCATGATTGGAAAACTGCCAGGTTTTAGCCGATTGTATTTCAGCGAAATTGATCTGAAACATCCGCTACACCATGATGATTACAAAAAGAAGAAATCAGGCTTTGAATTGATGCTGGTGTTTAGTGAAATATGTGCTCTTGGACATCATCTGCGGCTTGGTTATTCTTATTAATGTAATTAAAATCTGTGGATATGTGAATGAACGTGGCCCTGGCCTAAATCTAAATGAAGTTCAACTCTTCAGTTAGTCTACCAAGGACGCATTATTGTGGAAGCACAATATGTTTGGACACAGATAATGCAATGTTATTAAAATATAATTTCCACTGCTTATCTTACCTATGACAATCAAAATAAAATAACATAATGCAATTAGCCCACATGTGGAAAGCAGAAGTTACATCTACAGTCTTTGTCGCGCAAATTCCAAGTTCCTACAATTTCAGTTTAATTATTTCAGATTAGTGTCACTCATTATCAGTGGATTACTAACGGAGAGATAATGCTGCAATAGGGTGCTCATTAACATCCTTGAAGATACGTTGTATCATTACAAAAACCAGGTGCATCCAAGATGAAAAAAAGCACAGCAGTGAGGCACATGCCTTATCACATCAAAGTGACACTTCAGGAATGAATCTTCAAGACTGAGGAGATGAAGATGGGTGGATTGGATTGTACAGTAATTTCTTGATTAGTCATAGTTTCATATAAGGATACAGTCATGTAAAGAGCTCATCAATGTTAATAAGGTAAAAGGTGGCCCTTAACAGGGTTACAAAGAGCTGCATTGTAGTATAAAATAACCGCGTTGTACCGTGCGGTCAGGTCACAAATGCGTTGCTGCTACAGCATCCGTTTCGGCATTATAGCCAGGCTTGTAGTTGGGGGGTGCCTGCTGCTTCAGTCTACTAACAGGGCTGGATGACAGTGATGTGCGGAGAGATGGGGGTATTAGCGGGTTTACTTTATATGTATAAAGATATTCACACACAACCAATGGAAGGGTCATTCACTACGACCGCCTAGGGTGCGGGGGTGGTGGCATTATCTATAGAAAGAAATAACGATTTTTTTTTTCCATGCATAACCCGGTAACGTGGAAAATGGTGCCAAGTTGAAATGACTTTTTTGCCATTTTAAAAATAGAAAATATTATTCTCATAAGGGATCAAAAGCTGTGCAGTCCTCAAAATGAATGCTATTAAAAACGTCCATCAAAATTCGCAAAAAAAAGGGACACCCACCACAGCTCCATGCACTGAAGTATGAAAAAATTTTGTTTTTTTTTGGGTACAGAAGGTGTAATTTTTATTAATGTATGTGAAAACCTTATTAAAACCTTATACAAAATTGGGATCTGTGATCGTCCGAAGCAAAGAATAAGTATCACATGTCATTTGGGGAGCACAGTGAAAGCTGTAAACCCAGCCCACAAGAATAATGGCGAAATGGGTTTTTTCATAATTTTCACGCATATTAAGAATTTTTCGCGTCCAGTACACAAGCATGAAGAATATTCAATTCCCATCACTATGAAAGTACAATTGTCACTCAGAAACAAGACCCAAAAACAGATCTTACATGGAACAATAAAAAGTTACTGAGTTTTTCAGGTGGGTAGTGAAAACTTTGAAAAGGCAAAACGAAAAAAGGGCCACGGCCCTACGGTGTTAACCCCTAACCCACAGCCCTTTTTCTTTTTTTGCTCCCACCCTAAAAAAAAAATCCATCACTTTTAATTTTTTTGTCTAAAAGCTGTATAAAGGCTTGTTTTCTAAACAACAAATGATTTTCATTCCATGTACTGTAGTAAGCAGCTCCCCAAAATGAATGCAGAGCAGTGTTACTGATAGCGTTCTCGCTGCTGGGGTATAGAACAAATGCTGGACACTCCCAAAGTGCTCGCTCCATAGCCGGTGGTGACTGTCGCAGTCATGCGGCCAAGTCACAGCCTCTAATCCCGCCCAAACCCCCCTCAGATACAGTTCTGGGTTTCTGTGTTACTCTGCGCGGGTTAGAAGTAGAATTATCGGAGGTTTTCGATAATGATATCATTGTCACACTGATGCAGATTGGTTTAGCACTAGGCAGTGATGGCGGACCTAAGGCAAGGTGCCAGAGGGGACCAGAGCCTTTCTGTGGGCACCCAGTCCATGCCCCAGCAAACCAGACAGGATCAAAGAATCTTCCTGCAGTTCCACGCAATGTAAAAAATGGGCTTCGTCGGATTTGATACTACTTCACTTACTGGGGACTTTCGGAAGCGGAGGAAGAGTAGATAGACAGGGCCAAATTATCTTTGCAGAGGAACCTCTGTGGCCCACCGATTCTCGTGTACAGAGGGACACGGAAAGAAAGTGATGTAAATTTTCCATCTTTCTCTGGTTACGTCCTAAGGAGGCACAATATGATTTAAGTGTTGAACAGGGAGCAATAAGTTACGTTTAAATTTGTTTCGCACCTGTGAAAATAAGGGGGGTGTTTTGGGTGCAATTTGGCATCGGACCTAAAGGTTCGCCATCACTGCACTAGGTAGCTGCTTACTAAAGTGCACGACATTCTGGTAATAGGTCCCTTTTAAGTAGTGAGAGCTCACTCCAGGCAATAACTTGGGGAGGCCCTTTGAGGAACGCCTTTCATGCGCCAGTTCCATTACGTCAGGTTTAGAGAATCTGAGATGAACATCACAATCTGCACAATGTTGTTGTAGGTATGAAGGTTTAGCGTAACAAGTGTCCAACAAGATTGAAGCTGTTGAGCTGCTTATTAAACTCTGGCAGTCAGGAATCGGTCTGTTATGTTTCTTCAGACTTCACTGTTTTCTCAGAATCACGAGCACTGTTTTCATGTCTGTTTCGAGTGAACTCCTCTGTAATTGTCATGAATCCATCTCACACAGATTGTGACAGGATGGTAGCGTGACTACCGTGAGAAAAACCTGATCTTACGAGCCATGCTTCAAGTGAGGTTTACCAGTGTCCAGTAGTTACACACTGTGCTACCACCACCACTTTAACCCCTTCGGTACCCAGTGGTCATTGGTTGCCGTATTCTGACCAGGATCAATTTTTGATATTGTTTTGAATGCACTTCTTAAATGACGATATCTGCGGAATAGCATTAAATTTACAAATTTGCCAATAATTCACTTACACATGTGAATGTTTATTTGTGTTTTTTTCCCAGTTAACCAGTAAGGTTTTTGAAGAAGTAGTAATCGTTTAAACAACCTAGGCTAAAATATGTAGAGACATTATTCATCACACCACGTTCCCAGTTATTTACCGCGTTTTAGAGGGTGCATGTACTTCTCAGTAATGAGAACGAGTAAAGTGAGAGGTGGTACAGCTTGAAAGCTTATATCTTCCACCTAGATACAAATTCTGGCGTCAATTAAAACGGAGAGTTATTTTCTCCTTTGGATTGGATGTGTTATGGAGGCTTTAAGAGACCGATATCCATAAGTTTACATTCGGCAATAGTAAAAAGATGTACATACAAATCAAATTTGACTCTGTGAAGTATCGCTACACATATATTTAAGGGATTCTCATGTGTTAATTTGACAATACATATGTTGTTTTTTCTAGATCCAGCAAGATATAGCCATCTACTTTTCTTCATGACCAGCATGCATCAGTGAAATAAGAATTATATATTTCCTGAAGTGCACAGATAGTTCCTAAGTTTTTTTTTTTTTTTTTTAAACCACAATTTCTCAAATGGATGGAGTATCAAACGCTGCTTGAAAAGTTTTGCAAGTTTGCACTCCTTATCAACACAACAGGTTGTACTTTTTCCATTAAAGGGAACCGTCACCGAGAGTTATTTTCACTAAAGACAGTTGCAGAGCTGTTACAACTTGCATGTAAAATCTGCTTTCTGCCTTTTGTCTAAGCATTGCACTACAGTTATCGTCTTGTGTCTGAAATTCCCTTCAACACCTACTACAAATCCTGGGTAGTTCAAAGGGGACTGGACTTTGGTTTGGATGCTTCTAAAAAAAAACAACATTTGCCTGTCTGTGTTATACTCCCTCCTCATCTTAAGCCGCCTACCTTTGTGCTCTCCTGTACCAGCTCCAACTTCTGCCCTTCTCAGGGGTCACCACTGTGTCAGCGCTGGACATCAGTGGGGGGAGGGACAAGCTTTACAGGAGCAAAAGATGGAGGCGCCGCTGAGTTCAAACAAGTGAATGTTGTTTTTTTGAAAATGCATCCAACCAAAGCCGCTCTCGTGACTAACCCCCGGGATCCCCGGGTTTGTAAGTATTGCAAGAGTAAGTTTAACCACACAAATAATTATCATGCAAATGCTTCTAAAAGGCAGAGAGGCATTTTTGCACTGCAGGTGTCATGGGCTTTTTACAATCTTCTTTAGTGAAAGAGGTTTGATGACAGGTTCCCTTTAATCATGATAACTGTTAATAATAGGAATGGAAAAGCTGAGTATGAAAGATGAGCCCCCCCCCATTTTTTTTTTTCTTTAAGATAAAAATAGTTGAAAGGTAAATGTTAAAGCAGCAAGCAAAATACATGCTAATAGATTAGTAGCAGATGTGAAATATCACCAATGAGAGGGTTTTTCAAGCACTTTTTCGCAATATATGGCATGTAGGAGGATCGTAAAAACGGCCGGATTTTTTTTTTGTTTCAGCATAGAAAACTTGTTGTTGAGTTTGTGTGCTCATGGTTGTGAAGTGCTGTATGGTTTGGAAAAAGCCAGCTATACGCGCTATGCCTGTGTGTGTGTGTGTGTATGTGTGTTGTGTGTGTGTTTGTGTGTGTGTTGTGTGTGTGTTTGTGTGTGTGGTGTGCTGTGTGTGTGGTGTGTGTGTTGTGTGTGGTGGTGTGTGTGTGTGTGGTGTGTGTGTGGGGGGGGGGGTCGTTCTGGGCATGAGCCTCACTGTTATCTGAGGAGGATGACCCACTAACTGCAATTATTTTCTTTTAAAAATAGTTAATCTATTACTCTTCAAATTCATCTCCACTCGCTCCTAAAAAACACCTCGAAAATGGTGAGAGGAATTCATTACACTCTGACATAAAATGTTAAGCCAACCTCTGATGCGCAGGCTTATTCTGTATTTTGTCCTTCATGATGGGGGTGTCCATAGTATAACTGAAAAACAAATGAGAAAAATTGTTTTCCATTTTTGCACACAAATGGCTTATTAACATATCTAATCAAGTCTATGATTATCATATAGTGGTATCCTTTCCTGGATTTTCTATAGGATGTAAAAATACTAAACAATCTCCTACAGTGCATCCATTATATTTGGGGACTATTATTTCCTACGCGTACTTTTGTATGAGAAATTCAGTGGATCGGAGCTTGTTGGGGTTGTAGATGACTCCGGCATAGACCCCTTGAGAGAGAAGTGACTAGTTAACATGATAAAGGACAGAGAGGAGTACTGTAAGAAGAACCTTCTTGTTAGTCAGACTGCCAGCGTGGTATTATTATAGGAAACGTTCCGGGATTCAGATCCTTTGCATAGTCACTGCCTGCGTTGTCAAAAAGTAGATGAAACTGTTTTTTATAGGCAGAAGTCATGGGTCATATAACCCTGACATCAGAATGTGGTTGTGGCTTCTGTATTAGAAACACTAGGTGATAGGAAATTTACTTGTAAAGCGTAAAATGTTGTTAATTGGTGTGGAGGCCATCGGAGGCTGGCAATCGTAAAACTGCTTCCATATATATTGACTCTTCCCCAGTGATTTCCCACACACTAGACTTTATGTATATGCAGCCAAATTCAGAAAAATGTGTTCTCATGAAGAGTTGCAACAGTTGGTCATGTTGACAAGTGACTCTTTGTTAATTTAAAGGACATACTAAACCTAAAAAAATCCAAGATCGGTTCTACTATAAAAAGCGTACAGAATTTCACAGATAAATATATATGATAAAGTGTTCCCGCTCTTGACAGAACATGTAAGTGTTTGACTTCTCCTAGAATAAATACAATCTTGCTACGGCCGTTGTACGAAGGAAAGTTTTCATCCATTGATTCTAATTGGTGAATACGTTTAAAGTTTTTTTGCCCCCTATCACTTTGAGGTATAATTTCACCTATGCAGTCGACCTTCTCCAGGTACCTGCGAGAGTTCTTCCATATGGACCTACTGGAAATAGTGATTACTAATAGGCATCAAAACGTGCACTACAAATCATCTTTGTTGAATGAAATTTTATTGAATGACTTTTTATTCCATTTTAGACATATTATGCCATGCCAGGATCATCCGAATCAGGGTCTAACTCGCGGCCCGCAGGGCAACTGCGGCCCGCGGGCCAACATTTTGGGCCCCACCAGAAAAGCAAAACCGCTCGCCGTGTATTACGCGGCGGTCGGGTAAGCGCTGCCTGGAGAGGGCTCACGGGACTTGCCCTTCTAAGCCGGTAAGTCTTTGCGCATATTGCAGCAAAGGCTTACGGTAAACACCACCGATCGGTTGCCAGCACCTGATCGTCGGGTGCTTTCACAGCGATGGGCTGCGGCAATGCTGCGCGGACAAGCCTCAAAAAGATAGCGGCGCATGGGATCGCGCTCCCCTTGACGTCATCGGGGGGGCGGCGATCGCTCTCCGAAGGTACCTAGGCTTATTTCGTTTTAAACCCTCATTACAATGTGCTGATAGACATTGTAATGAATAGGAGGAAATCCCATATACTGCCATACTGTAGTATGGCAGTAAATGATAGGATCGATCAGACAACCTAGGGTTAAGTACCTAGGGGTCTGAAAAATGATAAATACAAAAAAAATAAAAAAGTAAAAAAAAAAAGTATTAATAAAAAAACTTAAATTCAAATCACCCCCCTTTCCCTAGAACTGACATAAATATAATAAACAGTAAAACATCATAACACATCAGGTATCGGACACGCCGAAAATGCCCGTCTTAAAATATGATAAACGTTTTTTACATGCGTTTAACCCGTTACGAAAATAAGCGACAAGTCGAAAATGGCACTTTTGTTTGCCTATTTGGCAATTATAAGAAAATCTATAAAAAAGTATCAAAAGGGTCGTACGTCCTAAAAGAATGATATTGAACTATTAAATTTTCGCAAAAAAAATGAACCCCCCCACAGCTCCGTACACCCATGATTTTCAACTTTTTGAGCCGCGGCACCTTTTTATAATAGCAAATCCTGGGGCACACCACCCAACCAAAATAGTCACAAAATGACACTAAAACAGTCATAAAGGCTTCCCTTTACTATAAACACACCCTAGCGCCCTCCCTTTACTAAATAAAAACCCTAGCGGCCTCCACTTTACTATAAAACTCTAGCAGCCTCCATTAGTTAATCAAAAGCACCTATCGCCTCCCTTTACTAATTAAAGCCCCTACGGCCTCCCTTTACTTAATTAAAACCCTATCCGGCATCCGCTTTACTAATCAAGAGCCCATACGGCCTCCCTTTGACTAATCAAGAGTCCCCTAGCGGGCCTCCCTTACTAATAAATCCCAGCGCCCCCTTTACTATCGTCCTGCTCACCTTTACTAGTCAAGAGCCCCTAGCGGCCTCCCTTTACTAGATCAAGAGCCCCTAAGGCCTCCTCTTTACTAAAGAGCCCCTAGCGGCGACTATCAGAACGGCCTTTCTTTCTATTAAAAAGACCCTAGGCACTCTCCCTTTAGAATCAAGAGCCCCTAGCGGCCTCCTTACTAAGCTCAAGAGCCCCTAGCGGCCTCCCTTATAACTAAAAGACCCTAGCGGCCTCCTTTACTAATTAAAAACCCTAGCGGCCTACCTTTACTAATGGAAAAGACCCCTAGCGGCCTCCCTGTACGAATCAAGACCCGAGCGCCTCCCTTTATATAAATAAAAGGCCCCCATAGGCCCCCCTTACTAATTAAAAGGCCCAAGAGGCCCCCCTTAACTAATACAAAAGCCCACCAGTATATACACTCAGCCGCTGCACATACAGATTTATCTATACACCCTTCTAACAATAAATATAAAATACATACATGTTGCTGGCATGTGCTGCAACGTTGGGCACACGATGAGAACAGACTTGGCGGCCTGCGGAGGGATGGGCGGGCCTAACGTCCGTGGACGGAACGGGGTGCTGCGCGCCACGGTTGAGAAGTGGCCGGCGGCTTATAAGTGAAAACAGTAGAGTGGCCGGCGGCCTAGGATGATTAGCCGCGCCGACCTGCCAATGAGAAGACGGCAGCAGCCCGGGATGGAGGGGCGGCTGGCAGCAGATTGTATCTAGCATACCAGGCCGCAGAGGGAACGAGCGCGGCAAGGCGGACACAGGTGGGCCGGGGCCCGGAACGTTTTGGAGGGGCCAGGGCCGCGGAACGGAGGGGCCGGCAGCCCGCTGAGTGTGAAGGGCTGGCCAGCCGAAGATCAGGGGCGGGTTGCAGGCTGCACATGTAAAGGGCGGGCCCGCCCAGAATGACATGGGGGGCGGTCTGTCGCTGGAAGAAGGCAGGTTTGGCGCGGCGCCCCGCGGATTAGAGGGGGAATGGGGTCGCGCCCATTCAGGCCCCCTGTTGTACGCCTCTGGATGCCGGCTAGAGAGGTATGATGGGGGGGAGGCTCTCCTCCTGCCAGTCACGGCACCAGGACGTGTCCGGCACAATTGTCCAGTGACACGTCCTAGCTGAAAATGCGCCCTTCCCACAACCACAGGAGGAAGGCACAGGGCTCACCGCGCACACTAGCCATGTGTTCTCGGCACACTAGTGTGCCGCGGAACAAAAAAAACACTGTTGCAAAATCACTGCCCTACACCAAAGTATAAAAAATTTATTAAGCGCAGAAGTTTGGCAAAATCAAAAAATGTATTTTGTACAGGAGGTTTTAATGTTTTGTAAATGTATGAAAACATTATAGAAACCTAACAAATTGTACCCCCTTAATCGTACCGACCCAAGATAATAAGTAAATTTTTGGGGACGCTCAGTGAAAGAGTAATATCCAAGCCCCAAGAAAAGGCACGAAGTGCTTTCATTGCATTGGAAATTTTGTTCTTTTCCCGACCGTCCGAGTACCTGTGCTTTAATATTTAATACCATCATTATGAGTGCAATTTTTGTTACGCAAGAAACAAGCCCTCACACGCTTCTTCACGTGTAAAATAAAAATATAGATGTTGAAGTGGGGAACAAATGGACATGAAAAAAAGGAAAAGGGCCCATCACCGGTTAATCCCCTTCCCCGCGTACTTGAGAAAGAAAGTCGCGCTCTAACGCACTTGGTGCAGTCCAGAGCGTCGACTCTCATCTTCTTCGATGGGAGGGACACGGGGAGGCAAGTACCGGGGGGGAGGGGGGATTGGAGTGTCCCTGATGGCTCAGGTGCGGTAGGAGCTTGGGACCCTCGGTGCAACAGGACACGTAATAGAGAAGAAAACACGTCTCCCTGCTCGGGGCTTTCCTTGCGCGGGGAGACGCCATGACATTTGATCTGATAATATGATATTTTGTAAGCGCATTTTGGTGGAAAACTTGATGCGGCCCAGCCGTTACCCGAGATCTACTCCGCGCCCCAGGTCAAATAGAGTTTGAGACCCTGATCTAGAAATCCCTATCTGCTGTTCACTTGTATCCTTACAGATGGTGAAGCTCAATAATTGCCCACCTAGAGAGATGACCTTGGCCTCTCAACATTCTGCAGATTATAGAGAGTTGGCTTCCACATGCAATGCATCGCATCTGGCAGGTTATGTCTATGAGGAGTGGCTAAACCAAACATCTATACATGGTGATATGACACTATTTGGCCACTATATGGGCAACTATACTACTGTTCTGCGTCATACCCATGCATCTAATTTGAATAGTCACGCATGTGCTAATAAGGTTCTTTTCTGTGTTCCTCTTGGAGTCTCTTGGAGTTTATGTAGAAGATCTCACCTGTGGATAGCTCTAAAAGAAGTTAACCAGATAATAACCTGTCTGCAAATCCAGTAATCCGCACCCTGCTAATACATACTACTAGCAACTCAACTCAGAAATATAGACAACTCAACTATGGAAGTTAATGGAGCACAGGGTTTGTAGTATTAAACCTGTCGCAATTTCTATGGGGCTAAGGAGGAGAATGTGGCTTGGAAATTTGGGATACACAAAACGGGTAAGCCTACTGTTTCAGTTTTAGAATTAAAGGGAGAGTTTTCTTATTCCTCTACTTGGATCCTGGATAACCACTTGAAATTCCTACGTTCTAGGGACTCTGTAGTCGTGGGAGGAACGTGGTCTCATCATCCTAAACCTGAATATGCTGAGATCACAGCATGTGGACAACTATGAACTGTTAGTTCTTAACCTGTCACCAGCTTTTATCTCACCTAAATTAGCATGCTCATTAGGGTATGGAATATCTTTTAGAATTCCCCTCTATAATTTTAATTCATCCATTACTTAGTAAAAGAACCTAATGGGGTGGAAACTGGTTGAGGTAACTGGACCCCAAGTTGAAAACCCTAGGAGTTTGTATGGGTCTATTAGATACTTACGCAGAGTGATGGTTATCTAGTAAACATTCAGACCTTCTGATTTCAATTGGACAAGAACTTTCATACTCAGAATAGATTATTTCCCCCTTAACTTTAGTAAGTTAATCAATCTCTTCATTAGTCTATTCTTGTTCTAGGTGGCTTGTAATGCGTAGTTTTGAAAATAAGAATCTACAACTGTGATCTAAATTCTGTGCTGCTCTGTCAAAAATCATATCGTTGGGAAAGGAATTAAATCTAATCAGCAAAAAGTGTTTGAAGGAATGTCATACTTAGAAAGACATTATATTTAATCGGTTGGAGGGTGCTAATGAATGAAAGCCAAGTTTGTTCAGATGACCCTAGGGGTGAAAACGGATCTCCAAGGGCACGTTACAGCCCGTGAAGGTAAGAAACTCCAAAAAGTCTGCACATATCTTCCAACATATTGCATTTTTCCATGGCCAATATACTTAATCATTTATTGGTTGCTCTGCTCAATAAAAATAAGGGAAACACTAAAATGCCAATCTAGAATCCAATGAATGAAATTTACCAGTTGAATTACTTACTCTCATAGTGGAAAGTGTTGAGAACATTAAAACAAATAAAAATGATCATAAAAATCTAAATGAATATTGCCATGTAGGTTGGATTGTTGATGATAGTGAAAAATAAAGTGGAAAATCAAATTTCAAGCTCATCATATTCAGTGGGAAATTCCTGAAGATAAGAAATGAGCTAAGTTGTTCTGGCCTTAACTTGCCCGTATGACCTCCCTACAAACACACATGGACATACTCCTGATAAGGTTGACAGAATAGTTCTCATCATGGATCTCTCCTAGACCTGGATTAACACGGCTGTGGGCAGCTGGCCTTAGTTCATAAAAAAATGAGGACCTGATTCCCGAGTACTAATTGATTTGGGCTGGGGATCACTGCCTTTCATCCTGCGGAACTCCTGACACATTCAAGCCATGAGCCTGCATGTTAACCATCAGAAAGAACCCAGGGTCCCACTGCATACTGCAAGGGGTTCTGAGGCTCTCATCACGTATCCGTGTAGCAATGGAGGGATTTGCGGCATTCCAAAGGAATGCCCACTCACATTACTGACCCACTTCCAGTCAAAAATAGTTTATGTATTTGCCACATCCAAAGGCAATCACCCTTACGGGTGCTACTCTAACAAACACCCAATTTGTGGACCTCTACCATGGTAAGGAGTCTTTCGACAGTGGGTCAACACATGGATATAAATGGGCCTGTGAAGATCATTATCAAGACTCCCACTGATCGTCCTCCCCTCCTTACACACAGAGAAGAGGGGTAACAGTCCTGCGGCTGGGCTTTTGTTCACTCTATACCTCATCACGTCTCTGGTGTGACTGGCCCATCTCTGTTTGCTCCATGCTCTGGACACAGTGACATACACAGCTTATTCTTGCACAGTCAGGTTAAAAAGTCATCTTATAATATCTCCAAATTTAAAATGGTCCTTATAAATATATCTATGCTATTTGGACTTTTAGACACACCTAACTATAAGCTGCACCTCAGATCTTCGTAATCAAAGTAGGAAAATATATTTGACTCCAATTTAAATTCCTCTGTCTTATACAAGGCAAGCACACAGAACTCTTCTACATCATTCACTCACATGAGACACATGCAGAACTGCTACATGCATACACACACCTCGTTTTCATACCGTAGCTGCACACAACTTCTTCACTGGCCTCACCCTCTGCAGGCATGAAAGGGTTTGACAGGACTTGCAGTTGAGCGGAGCAGTGATCAGTCCCATTTTCTGACATCATAAATGTCCTGGCAGTAATATTCATAACCCGGAGGAGCAAGTACGAGGAGCAGGATGAAAAGGCGATTCACCCATCTACAGGCACAGGGTCACAAGGGTATACGTGGTATGCTTTGTGTGTTATAGTTTCAAAATATTGTTACATTTGTCAGCCTTAAATCTATTATCAAAATATGCATTTTCTAATGAGAGTTAATTCAGGAAAATCTTGCACTCTTTCAGCGCACCTGGTATGGAATCAGGATCAGGCACATAAATTAAAAATGGAGAAAAGTTCCAGAACTTGCACTGAATCCATAAAATAAGATTTATTTTAATCCCTCTTAAAACCACGCTTTCACCCTCTAGTGTGTTAGGAGAGAACTCTGTTTCAGCAATGTCTGGGCCATCAAGTACAGGTGTATTTGGAATGCAGACTTGAGCTATTTTCCCTCTGTTGCAGCAGATATATCAAATCTCATTTATTTGCAGTTGGATAGATTTTGGCAGCATTAGCACTTCTGGAAGCAGAAAAGATCGTCCTAAGTTTGCTTATGTGAAGAGCGTCCAACACTGGCCGCTGAGTCCTCAATCTCAGCATATGAAGTTTCCTCAGGAAGCACTGTCAGATATAAAAGAAATCTTAGGCACTGTTGAAACAAACATGATGGTAGTGAATTATTTTTATAGACTGTGCGGTATTTAACATGGTGTCAATTGTGTAAAATTATGGTTTTTTAGGCACTGTATCTGCCTATTTTAGTAGAACAACTGTTTATGACTCTTAACCTATTTCGTGTCTTTGAGACCAATTCTCTGTAATACGAAAGAAAAAATGAAAAACACAACTCTTGGTCCAATGAATGCCCCAATTTGTAGGCAAACGGATAACAAAGAATTACGTATATAATTTCATTGGGCTTGTCCTTACTTGCCATTACTAGTTGTTATTATAGTTCAGCTGTTTGCATGATTGAATCTACTTGCTTCATATTTTACTTGGGGCCTGAAGAGAGAACTTTATAATTGATAGATTTTATTGTCGCTTAGGTACCCATTTCATTCAACATCCTGAGTAACTAGGACTAGATTCCCAATCATATAATAAGCAACCAACCTTAGTTCATTGAACTTTGTTTGAAATTCACATTTTAGCCCCCTTCTGCAACTTTTGCTAAAAACAACATCTATGTAAAAGCTTCACATATCATGCTCACTGTTGTCCAAATCATTTGTTGCATAAGGGAACTCTCAGGCAATTGAAGACATAAACAACCACCCAGTTCCTTACCAAACGTGCTTTTTGTCAGCAATGATCTTAACAACAATAGCTTTTTAAATCGTCCCGTCGTCTCCCTCTTGCATCAGAGTGTTGCGGCTAGTGAAGTCGGGGTAGTACCCACGGTCACTGCCCAGGTAACGCACATTTGCCACAATGGAGATCGATGCTTTATCTGACTCACAGCTATGGCAGGATAAAAGTTTTCTACCCTGCCGCACCCCTAATGTGTGCTTTAACGTACATCCATATACAGGTTGGTTTGGGACCCTAAAGGCCAGGAATGAAGAACTGTAGTTTATCCCAAATCAGCTGGCAGGTCTTTTATGGTCCCTAGCTTTTCAACAAATTTTGATCAGGTCAAACTGTACAAGTAAATAGAAGAAACTTTGTAATATCGTCTCTTGTTAGAGCAAACACTTCCTCGTCTACTGTACCTGCTGTTGTTATTGTCCCTGCTTACAAGTCATGAAAGGACTTGTGTTATTCTTATGCAATGGCAATGTTTGTTGAAAGCTTCAGTATATTCTCAATGACACTCTACACCAAGAGGTCGACTGTCTGTCATGCAAAAGAGCCTAGGGCTCCAGGCTCATTCACAACTTGAGAGTTTGGAGCCCCCAGGTTCATTGCATAAAGGTTTTTTCCTTCATCCTGGTGGTACTTTTGGCCCTCTATTTTTTTCCCGTATGTGTCTTGGCAATCCGTTCTTCCTGCTCAAGATGTACGTTCTTGCAACCAATCCATAGTTGAAGTGAACGGATAGTTTACACCGACTTCAATGGTTTTTATTAGGGGATAAGTATGAGACGCTGGGGCTTTGCTCATTGGAACCCTCTGACAACTCAGCAGAACGGTGGAATTGCCGTGTTTTTGCGATTTGCTCCACAGCAAAGGGACCCCCAGCTGCTTAGCTGTGCTGTTTCATTCATATATCGTACTTCCGCAGTCACACGAGGTAGACCGACTCTGCGTCATGGACACAAATGTGGGTTCACATAGCCTTCCTGCATGAGCTATAGTTTTTATTTTCTTTTTTTTAGTGTTTTGCTAGCATGTAACCTGAGCCTTACAACTACTATTTCATATTTTTTTTTTTTTCTATTGCTGTAAAATGAAGTTTTGGGGTGTAGCCACACGCGTGGATCTCTCCATTCTCCTATATAAAAGTACGAATAGTTCCCTGCATCTAGTCACCTTATCCCCCCCCCAGCAACGACTGTTACAACACTCGGGGAAGATGACCGCCCAAAAGATTAGACACCATAACGTATAAAAATAGATTGTAACAATTGGTTTCTATATTTTTGATTTTAATTGTAAAAACCCCTGAATGCAGTGTATTAGTTTTATTCTGGGCTTCTCCTAGACAATGTGCTGTACATTTGAATATTCCGCACTAAACCTCTGAAAGCGGATCTTTCTGACTTTACTTGGTTATGCTGCATTGATAATAAAGGGGTTTAAGTACGTTTATTAAACACATTAAATCTGTATTTTTACGACGTTGTTTTTGTTGTATCCCACTAACTAGCATAGTGGAACCGAGACTGTGATAAACTTCATTAGAAATAATCTCTCCTCCGGGAAAGATATTTTGAAGTCCTTGCAAGATGAACTACATACAATGTTCTGCATAGTCCTTGTTCTTACATCTTGTGGAATTTCTTGTGCCGGGCTCGACAAGCATACTGCAGTCTAGTCTCTTGTAGCTGGTCACTAAGAACCAGCCAATGAATCCCCCGTGTTAGTGTTATTCTTCACATTATTGCGCATATAGTCAAGTCTAAGACATCCGTGTACCTTATTACTTAAAATTAATTGCGCTGTAATATAGCAATATCATCTATACAGTGCGTTGCCCAAATAGTCTATGTAAGCCAAGCCCGACGTTACATTAGGCCATACAGTTTGAAGGTCCGCTACCTTACTGGCTCTTCGTCCACTCCATCACGCTACAAACCTCTTACTCATGACTAGTCTACTAGTGTAAGTTTTTGACTTGCTGCAATACAAGGTACAACCACAACACTCCATTCAATATACTGATATATACAGTGTCTTGGGATATGTTCACACTACCTTTTGTTTTTCCAACTCTCCATTCCTTGCCTCCCATTAAAAAAGATCAAGAAAGGAGGTTTACAACAATCATTAACAATCCCATTGAACAGTACAGGATGACAATAAAATTTTACATGAGTCATGGGGTTTTAGATTTGAAACCCTCTATTAACCTCTTTCTTTACTTTTTTTTTTAACAGAGGTTTGAAGGGTAGTGTGAACGTAGGTCTTTAGAGCATTTTATAATCCTTTTGTGTTACCGTTCGCCCCCCTCCTCTGTTCAGAATGCACCCTCATCTGTCATTCAACATCCCTGCACCAGGGACATCACTCCATCTCTATTTGATGTCTGGTGCATGATGCCCTCCACAACAGATAGTGGTTCCGGGGGTGTCAGTTCCGGCAGAATGGGTTACTTCTTCACTTGTATAAAATTACAAACAACTTGATCTGCTCACTGGGGATGCACAATCCTGAAGATGATGTGCTAGCAACACGTAGAAACAGAAGTGATAAGAAGTATGGGATCAGCAAAGTCCACCACATTTATGGTAAAATATCGCATTATTAAATTTAATTCTTCTTTTTAAAAACCTATGACCAAACATGGACAAAGGATTCTTCGTCACAAAGACTCCTAATCATATGATCTGTGTGTTCATGCTGTTATATACGTTCCCAGTGATGCCCACACGAATTACATTTAAAGTTTTTAAGACCGGGGTCGTTGGATGTTGGCAAAGATCCATTATACAGAATGGCAGCATGTTAACAGAATAGTTACGCTCTGTGGCCTTTTTAGTAGCTTGCTTTCTAACCAACTCAGTACCGATTTCTGTAGATTTTTATTTTATCTAAAATGTCATCATGAAAGTCAAATACAGGACGTCGATGACAAAAGAAGCAGTTTTAGTCAATAAGTGCCCTGTATATGCAGGTTAGGAACCCAGCAGGAGCTCTAAAAAAACCCCATTGAAGCACAATGTTTTTATGAACGTGTTTTACTTGTAATGGGTTTTATAAAGGGGAAAGTATTAAAATGAAATAACTGAAGTAGACATCTGTAAGCGCGTATGGCGTTATTTTATCTTACTCCCTGCATTTATTTGTGTATTTGGAGGCTGACGATGTTTCATGATCTTGTATTTTTAATACAAAATGGACTGTAGCACCGCCTATGTACCTTGTGATTTAGTCAGTAATGATGCATTCTCATTTTAAACAGCTGAGATAGTTGACATCGCAAAATGTATATCTCTTATGTAATTTGAAAGTCGATATTAAAATGAATTGGTTATGTAGACTAGGGGATTTTCTTTGGGAAACAAAGTGGCTTACTAGTCTGTATTATAGCTATTTCCGCTTAATGGACTGTTCATGTACTTACACATTGGTTCTCTCTTCTTACTTACAAATCATGTAATACTAGATATTATAACACCATGGAAAAGGACATAAACTTTTGGTCCTTGTTGTGGACCATTACTAGTTACCATTGTAATTCAGCTACTAGCATGGCGCGATGTAAGATGCCTGGACTCTTCTAGCAGGATGGGTCCATGTGAGGCACTGAGAAATTTATTTACTGGACACAGCTTGCTTGGCTGCCTCAGGATGTGGGCTTCTTTTTTGAAACTCAACCTTCCACATAAAATTAGTTTTTTATCTGACACTAGGCATTGAGGGTCGTTTTGTGTGCGTATATAGTTGTATTTTAATTTACGCATTAATGGGAATCGGTACATCCATAAAAAAAATTACATAAACCAGATAAAAAACAGACATAAAAATAGAAAATCAGCTGGAATTTAAGGTACGTGCTCAGTGGCAGATCATTTTAGCTGCTATGGGGAGGACCTAACCTTTACCATCTGGTCTCATGCTTCAGACAGAACTAATGTCCCTAGTACCAGTTTTTTTTTTTTTTTTTTTTTTAAAGGGGTTTCCCACAAAGAAGAAATCTCAAATCTCATCCCCTAGTATGTTTACACACATACAGATCATGTAAAACTCCTTACGGACAATTTTATTGTGTTTTAGCTCCTTAATCTCTAGGTCAACGCTCGTGCAACCTTCCAGGGTGGTCGGGGGCCTCCTATGCAAAATATATGATCCACTATAGTGTCGTGGGGTGACATGCTACAGGTGTATATACACTTTCATCTGTTCCGACATTTTAAACCCCTGACACAGAAGGGAATGAGACAGATGATAGATGATGAGATGCATGGAGATGCCTATTACCAGTGGCAGACCGAGGCTGACAGTACTTTTCACTGTAGCACTGACAATCTACTGTCTCACGATTGTTTTCTGCCTCCCCCCCCTTCCCCGTGATCACTTATATCCTTTGAGTTTGTAGCTTATATAGCTTCTCTCTGCTCATGATGTGCTGGCAGGAATTGGGTGTCTGTGAGCTCAGGCTAAACTGCAGGGGCCGTGGATACAGACTCAGAACAGAGAGACAGAAACTCTGCAGCAGGGAGTACACAGCCGAATCCAGATGGTGGATTCCATGACCCCAGTCGAAGTTACAGGGTCTGTCTAGGGCATCTGACATATGTACGGTACACCAGGACTGATAGGCAGTTTGACTATATTTTGTAAATGCTGTATTTTTGTTAAACAGTGACTTCAGAGAATGTTATTTTTGATCTCCTTTATACATTACAGAACTGGTTCGTGGAATACCCTTTAGTTAAAACATTCACAGTAGTCACTCATACAGTAAAAAAAAAATGTAGTTTTTTTTTTTTTCTACGTTAGGATAATTCCTGTAGGATAGTGCCATAGATTGTATAGGTGTATTTGGGGGGCGGTGGGGCGTGACATAGGGGACCCCTTCAATCTGCCTTGGTCGAAGACTACTAGAACTCCAGATTTCTCTAGTCAGGAAGATCTATGCAGAAATAAGGCCATAACACAGCTCTGTACATGGAAAAACACTACATAAGTAACATCTTATTCAGCAGATCAAATTCAACATCTGTGCCTGTTTCACAGCTAAACGTGTAGTGTAGATCTCTCAATGTTTGGGCATAGTTTCAGAAAGTAAATAAATGCGTTGTGTTAATAAATGCTGCAATATTAGTATTGGACAGCATTGTGGGGCACGTCTTCCCTTCTTCAGTGAACACCCTGCAAGTTGATTTTAACATTACATTACCATATATATAGAAAGCTCTTCTCTATAGCCTTGTTTAAATAACTAAGTGCCCCCAAAAATAATATTTCCATATGACAAGCATTTTTACACATACTGTATTTATATAGGGAACCAAATAAGTGTCTTATGGCTGAACGATGACAGTGAGGATGTAACCTGCTAATTTGTCCTGTTCCGGGCACTTGAAGTACTTTATAAAGACCTGCTTTATTTTGCGAACCTTGCGTGTTTATTTCATATACCACTTTAATGTAATTATTTATATAGCAAACCTGCAACCATTCATTGAAAAGAAACACCTGGGAAATTATTCCTCTCATGATGAAATGTGACCGAAGAAAATAACACCTCTGGTCAATATAAGGTCGTATGTGTTTTTTTTTAATTTAGGGAGAAAGGTACCAGACTTACCAGCCCAAACGAAACCCAGAGCATCAATTACCTCACCACTGCACATGTGACAGATGGCATTTTCCATTTGGCGTTTGATGGCGTACTATATTTAATGAACTGCCAGTTAGGACCTATGAGGTTCGATTCTCTTCGGTAGAGCTCTCATGAACTTGTCTTGTTGCTTATTGTGCAAGCAGTGACCCCATGTCTCTTTCTTCTCTTTTAGAAGCCCTATTGTGTGCTCTCCTCTGAAGGGAGTAGTACACATCATTGTAGGAAATCTTCATGTTCTTCTTGGCACTTGTAGTGTGGAATGGCTTCATTCTTGAACAAGAAAGCTTGCGAGTAATCACACATGAAAGTCTTTCTTTTTTTCTGGCCATTGTGAGAGTTTATAGCACAAAGCAAAACACTGACTCCATTTTCATTTTTCCATCTTCTGTTTTCCACCCCTGTTATATGCTGACGGCGCCTACTATGAGCAGCCAGTGGCCTGTATAGTATGCGCATGCTGGCAAAGGAATAGCCGTGTATCTCCGGCTGTTACAGAAGACCGAAGAGGTGCCGTGCCGAATCGGGGGGCTGGCTGCTGTGTACTACAGGGGTGGCTGCTGTGTACTACAGGGGCATGTCTGCCTGTGTACTACAGGGGGCTGGCTGCCTGTGTACTACAGGGGCTGGATCCTGTGTACGACAGGGGGCTGGCTGGACTGTGTACTCAGGGGGCTGGGCGCCTGATGTACTACAGGGGCTGGCGCTGTGTACTACTACGGGGGCTGGCTGCCTGTGTACTACACAGTGATTGCAATATCTGTGGGAAAATCTTTTAGAGCATGTATCTTTCAAATCAAAAACCCATTTTTTCCCAATTGATGAACTAAAAGCTTTAGCCAATACAATGCTGACATTGTCTGTGTGATTATGGATAGCACACTGAGAAACAACGAGGTGTGAATAAGCTCATTGGTTGGGTTGAGTGGACATGTTGTAATAAAAAAATTACCTCTATGATCGAACTTGTGTCTAGACAAGGGATGTGAAAATTGCACCCTCCTTCTCAAAGCCATAAAAATAAGCTAAAAAACACGGTAAAGTTAATTTGTGTGTATCTATAGCTATACACACACTACTGTGATGTTGCCATGTGCTATATATTTTTTTTTTATTGCTTGTGTAGGGGTTTTATGTGTATGAGTGAGATAGTTTTCTTAGTTCCGCTTTACTGATGCATTGAATTGGGTAGATGAGGTTTAGGTAAACGATGAAGCAGATTCATCGTGACTAACAGGGGCATAATGACATATGATAGCTCTACTATGATAACACTGTGTTTCTACTATATAATTTGAATTAGGTATAGGTGACTTTTAGTGCCACACAATCCCAGAGAAATCATATAACAAAAAACAAAAGAATAGATAGGATGTTGCACAAAAAATGACATGAACCAATGATGAAAAAGTACTAGAAATGTTTATTAATACCATGAGACACTAACGTTAAAAACATTTAGCACATAAAACATTGTGGTTAGAAGGCAGTGCATGAAAATAACATGTCCTGGCAATCAACCTCCTTCAGATCTGTGGTGAACCTACCCTTGGCTTCTGTTCAAAGTGAAAGGAGTGTGAAAAATGCTAACGGGCAGTATGAAATCTAGGAAAATGTGATGCCAACATATGTCTGAAATAAAATAAATGATACCCGATTCCAGGATAAATAACAGACAATATGGAGTAATAAAAAAGGTTTTTTCACCAAGGGTATGTATGGAGAAGATGCAGTGCCCCAACGGTTCGCCTCAAGTGTTGCTTCCCGGGGTATCCCTGACTATTTTCTCTTCTCGGACAAAATATTTAGTTGTTTGTAAGGCAGGGCTGTGTAGAAGAGACCAGGGGGATGCTTCCCTACTATCATTTTTTGAACACAAATGAGGGGTAGATCTACTGATTGTTCTCTTTAATGTTGGTTCATGCGTTTCTATGTCCACTTATGTCAAGGTGTTACCTTTGCGCATTCAGACCTGACGGGGCGTTTTTTTTTTGTAAAGTGTGTGTGTGTGGGTCGGGGGGGCTGGGGGCAGGTATTGGGCAACTTTACAATATACATCTATACATAGTTCTGCACCACTTTATTGATAGTAATGAAACTTGCTGTCTTTGTTTATTGACCGATAAGATCACAATGACCCTCCATCTGCCAGCGATTCATCAGCAGGAATGTCAGCCAACCTTAATGGCATGTGCTAGTTCTGGATCATTATTGTAAACACTTAAATATCAGTGAGTTACCTCACCTCCACTTTGTACACCCACGCAATATGCCACCAAATAGAGGTTGCACCAACCTACAAATAATACAGCAAATAATAGCAAAAATTTCTAAGGATAGAAGATATGTCAGTTATACAGAAAGTATCAAATTCCTCAAGTATTACAAAGTACTAATAGGCTGTGCATAGTGACGGAGAGTGGACGGGGGAGGGGGCCCCCACTCCTAAAACTTGTACCTGGGACAGTAGTCAAGGCCTCATGCACATGACCATATGTTTTTTCCTGTTCTGTGTATTCAGCTGTATTTTGGGGTTCCTCATTACATATTGTGTATGCCTCTTGTAAAACTCTTTTACGGGGTATTCACGAGGGAGGAGGAGGGAAGAAGGCGCCTCTTTTTGTTCGCTTCTTCCTTTCTTCTTCCTCCCATTTCCAATGTAGGAGGAGGCCCGATAAGGAGAAGCTGGTCGACAGTAGGCGTGCGGGATATGTAATGGGGTAGCCAGATCTCTTCTCCGGTGCATCCATGCTGTGATCACTTATCGCTGCAATGGGCCTCCTGGGACTTATCAAGCATTGATCTTCATCACCACAGATAGCACTGCTAGTGACTTTAAGAAAATCACTTGAAATAAGTGGTTTTTAGTCAAAATTATCTTCCCTCTTTGCTGCTTATTTCTGTCACCATGTGTCTGTGGCTGTAGTTTCATCTTCTGCTTGATATGAATAGTTTTTATCAAGGATATTGTTTGTTTGTTTAATAAAAAGTAAAAAAAATTGGATGAATTGTATGAAATATGTATTTTGCGCTTTGGTCACACCCCTTGTGTGTTGCAGCTTTCTTTGATCACTCACTGTGAAGGGTCTGCAGAAACATGTAAGATAAAGCTAAGGACAGTCCGTCATGTAACAGAGTGCTCATTCTTGTCTATACAGTAGTGCAATAATACAATTCACAGTGGTCGGGCTTTGAGGAGGACCATCAGCTGAGCGAATGAGTGGATCTGAGCCTATTGACCTTTTATTAATATCATTTTGATATGGGGTCAATGTCCAATGTGGGGGACTGGGATGGACTACTTTAATACTGTACACAGCCTGCCTGCCTCATGCAGCCTCTGCTATTGCGTGGTATCCAAATGTGTGTACTCTGGGTACTACTTACTGCTTGTTCATGTATCTGTTACCCCAGTTAGAGCAGAATCGTACTGCTAAGCATAAGAGTTACAGCCGGTATATGGTTTGTCTATGTAGCCATCTCTGATAATGTTGGTTTTCTAGCTGACCAAACGGAGAGCTAAAACCACGTCGGTGCTTTCAAAAGCAAAGAAAGAAAACTTTAAATCTTGTCCACCATGTCTATACAAATTGTCAGTGTAATCATTTTCCGAGGGGTACGGTATACATTTGGTATAGCTATTGATTTTGCCACCCTCGTAAATGAGCAGGTCTTGTTCTGATATTAAAAACATTCCGTGACCCAGTGTGTCGGATATAAAGAACCAGAAACAAACAAAATGCACACGTAAATGTTGACCTTTTCCTAAAATCCGTTTCGTCCTGCATTTCATCTTTTTTTTTTTCCTTTTCAGTTTATTGCGAGTAGTGCAGATTAAAATGAAATCTACCTTCCAACTAGAATTCACTTTTTGTTGTTGTTTTTCCCCTCCAGGTGCTCTCTTGGAAGCTCTACATTAGTGTTTTTAGTCAAAAATGTTGAATACATTGCTGTATAGTTGTGCTTTCTTCATGTATCGTCTCAAAAGTGGGTTGTTATTTATAACGTGCTGTACATACAGCAGGTTCCACAATCTATTTTGTTTTTCAACACACTTTGGATCGGTTTTAAAACATTTTGGAACCTGTTAATTTTGGTCTGGGATTTGGACCTTTGACTAACCAATAAGGCAATTTACATAGCTGTAAAATAACTTAGCACCTTAAACGGCATCTACTAACCGGTGAAGGATCTGGATGCAATGAGTTCCCAAAAGAAAACAACGTTGTCAATATCTGCCAGATTTTAATGATTTTCAAACTTTTTTTTTTGTTTTTCTGCTCCAGGAAGAAGATTTAAATGAGATCGAAAGCACACAGCGTGAGAAAGACTTTGCAACCAAGCAGGAGATGGTCATGCAGTATATTAGCACCGCATCGAATGTTGTAAGTAGACTCCCAAGTTTAATAGGAAAGTACTGGCAAATATAAAAGTATAACATATCTGCTTTAAAGATGTGAGCGTTGTAAAGAGAGGAAGCGCTCAAGTGTGGTTTGCTACAGCTCATAGAGGACACTTTGCAGAAATATTGCATTAATTAGATCATTACAGAAATGAAGATGGGAAGAAGAATTAGTTTCTGAATCATTGCGTAAGAAGCTTCAACTTCTATCATAAATATAAGACTTATAGGACTATTCAGGAGGCCCATAGGTAGCACACATAGAGCATAAAGGCAGAGTGTCACTGCTTGTCGTATTTCAGACACTTTTTCAGGTATCTATTTAGTTTTATACAGTGTGTCTATATGCCATTATTAGAATAGTCAGTTTTGGAGACTGTCAACCCTTGTCTCAAGGAACATAATACAACTGCTTAAAAAAATAAAGGGAACGCTGAAATGCCTCATCCTAGATTCTCAATGAATTAAATATTGGAGTTTAAGTGTTAGTCATTACATAGTGGAATGAGTTAGGACAATAAAAATTACGTGATCAATGAAAACCAAAATGAATATCCCATGGAGGTCTGTATTGAAACCTATTTCAAAATCAAAGTGCGAAGTCCATTTTTGCTAATCAATGATAAATTCCTGCCTTGAGGCAATTCTGAAACTTGGTAGAGTGTGACTCCACTGCCTGTATGAACCTTCTTAAATACCTGGCATGAGATATTCTCCTGAGTGTCCCCTCAGAATCTATTAAAACATGTCAACGGATAGTTTGTGGTGCAGTGGTGTTGGGATGGAATTAGACGTGATGGTCCAGAAGGTTCGATTGGATTCAGGTAGGAAGGGCAGGACAGTCTATAGCATCAATGCCTTCACCTTGCAAGAATTGATGACATGATAATAACAATCCATTTTATTATATAGCAACACAAATACGCAGCGTACACAGAGCTTGCCAAATCGGTTCCGTCCCCAATGGGGCTCACTACAACCAACCTACCAGTTGTTTTGGTGTTGTATTGGGTGTGGAGGAGAAACCACAGGACCTGGAGGAAACCCACGCAAATGCAGAGAGAACTCTTTGCAGATGGTGACCTGGGACTGAACCCAGGACCCCAGCACTTCAAGGCTGTAATGCTAACACTAAGCAACCGTTGCTGTCCGTACATACTTCAGTTACTGAGACTAGTATTGTCATGCACCAGTAGGAACCCAAGGGCCCAGCACCTGCTCTGGTCTGCGGATCTCATCACGGTAACGAATGGCAGTATGGATAACGCGCTAGCACGTGTGGCCCTCCAAGGAAATGCCTCCCCTACATACTGAACCCTTGCCAACCCAGAGGATGCACTTGACCTGGTGGAAACTCCCTAGTGGAACATAATATTTCATATAAAAATCTAGGAAATTGTGTAAAGTTTCTATTTGACTAGGTAGCTGACAGTGTCCCGTTATATTTATTGTGACTATAATCCCGTTAAGCTCATTCCACCCGTGATGAAGCATAACAGACATTTTACTACTGCTAGAAATATAATCAAGACTTTTAATACTGATAACCTGTGCTATTCCTATTTAAGCTGGAAAAGGTTCCGTGAAGTCAGCTGAATCTTTCATACATGAGTTTATATGATTAGGAGTGGGGCATTGTAAAGTGTAGCTTGTACGGAGTCGGATTCGAAACGTTTTCATCTTATCTGGCCTTTGTTATTCTCCCCATTTAGGAGCTACCCTAAGTGTCATTTTTTGTGGATAGATTACATTTTATTGCTATCCATTGTGGGAACTGCATGACTTTTGATCATACTCTGTCGCAACAAGATTTTGGCAGTGTCATGGAATGGCAAAGGGTTTAAACATCTGTATTAATAGCGAAAGAAAAAGAAATTGAACAGCATCTGAGCACCCGCACTGATAAAGGGAGATGTATATAGCTCACGTGGGTGTGGAGTAACAGAACCCTCAATGTCTTTTACAAGGACTCCTGTAGTATCTATGTGATTTTAAGTCAGAAATTTTGTTCCAAACACATGAAACTATAGATACATACTCTCTTTCGCCCATAGGACATGGAGCCAATGGGAATTAGAGAGAATTTCAAAGCAGGATGGGGATTCACCACACCACTAGACCAAATTTTTTGGGGCACTTTCTGTATATATACACGATCGGTTAGTGAGGAATAACACTTTTAATAAGTAGTATCATCGTTTTAGAGGGGGAGGGTCCAGATTCTTCCATGACATAATCACTGCTTTCAGACAAGTAGATGGGTAACTGAACAGATCTTGTCGTAGTGGCCATTGATAACCTCATTCATAATGCCAGGAGACATACGAGGGACATTAAGCGTGGGGAACTCAGGGTTGATAAAGAAACTCTAAAGCTTCAGACCAAAAACAAAAGAGATTTAGGGCGAATCCAGACACATTGTATGAAGGATCCGACTTCAGCCTGACAGGGGAAACACAAATCAGTGGGCATTAACCCCCATGGAATAAGTACAGAAATTTGGGAGGAAGATCATCCTAAAGATATTGATCCATCCATACAAGGATAGGGGAAGTGTAGACCAGGCCTTGCAAGCGAGATTCATAGCAGTTATGAGGGATTAATGTTAAATTATGTGTAGGCCTGAACCTTGCGTGATACCTGGACCCCAAGGACTTGAAAGTGAACACCACCTAACTGGCACTGGAAGGGGAAGGGTGTAACCATTTTGTCCGAGCGGGTAAAAGGGACCGATTTATGCCAGTTAACTCGAAAGACCCGAAACTCCCCATAACAGCAGTCAGCGATAGGAGGGATAACGAGACAGGGTCCCGGATCCCCAAGATATACAACTGAGTCATCGCATACATGGATTTTTTCAATTACGTACCTCTAGTTCCTTATGTAATCAGAGTATGAATTGCCACCGCGAGGGGTTTTAATGGCAAGTGCGAAAGAAGAGGGGAGGCAGGTACCCTTGTCTAGTACCCCGGGATGGAGGGAGATTTTGAGGTTGGTTCTGACCCTGGCTTTGGGTGCATTGTAAAAGCTAACTAAAGACATAAAACTCGACAAGAGGGCCATAAGTAGGGCATTCAACAGAGTCAAACGCCTTGCAATTGTCAAAGAGAGTATAAAACCAGGTTCGGAGGACCCCCCCGTCTCTGCAATGTTTAAGCAGTCTTTGTATGTTAATATCAGTACCCCCTCCAGACATAAAGTCCGTTTGATCTGGTGTGAACCAGTGTTAATATTACCATTGAATTCTCATGGCTAAAATTTTAGCAGTATTTTAATATTCGAGTTTAGCAGGGAAATTGCGATAGGAATTGGGAAAGTAGGGGGTTTTTGCCTGCTTGTATATGGCTACAATGAGGGCCTCTCGCATGGAGTCGGGGAGGGAGCCACATTCCATTTGCGCAGAGTACATGGTGTGGAGACGGGAACCAAAGTCTTGAGTTGCGCCTATACTTCTCGCCTCACAGCCCGTCAAGAACGGGAGGTTTACCCGGGGGAGCGAAGTGTATGCAGTCGTCCACCGCGCCGAGATGACTGTGCTGGAGTAAGTCACAGAGAAGAAGAAAGAAAGAAAATGCTCATCTTGACGAAAGAGGCGGAAAAACCTAGAACTGTAAAGAGAAGAATAGAATTTGCGGAAAACCACGCGTTACAGATTGAGGTTCATGTGACCATGCTCCAGCAAGGAGGAAGGAACGGAGGAAAGGGTTGCTCGGCCCGTGAAAGATATGCCAGCAGTTTCCCGTTATTATCTCCAAACTCAAATATAGATGCCTCCTGGCTAGTAAGTGCTTGCTGGTGCTTTCTTTTACTACAGCTAGATGAACCTTTTGTCCCTGTGCCCAGGCTCTTTTTTTTTTTCCCTCCGGAGTGGGGTATTCAAGGGATCCCTTCTCTAGCCAGCGTAGCTGATAACCTTTCCTCTTTCCCATGTCTTTCCATGCCCTGCTACGCCGGAGATAAATGTGCCCCTAACCAAAGATTTGTATGACTCCCAAACCAGGCGAGGGTCAGAATTTGCGGAGTGTGTGTCCTAGAACAGCTGGGGACAGGAGCCAAGCCGGGTACAGTCTCCACAGGCGGGAGTTAATGGGGGGGGGGGGCTACAAGGAGACGGACGAGCATGGCGGAGTGGTCCGATGTGCTGTGCGGGCAGTATGATACATGGTCAACATGAGCCAGCATATCTGTGGAGACAAAGGCCAAGTCAATACGAGAAAAACTTTTTGTGTACTGAGGAATAGGGAGTCTGGGTGTTTACATGCCAATATGTTCATTAGGTCAAAAGAAGAACCATTCATGAGCAGGACTGAGGCCGTGTCTAAGCCGCTTGGTGCGGTCTGAGGAGGTTGGGGACCACATTGAAATTCCAATGCAGATTACCGAACCTGGAGCAAGCTGCCAGTTTACTAGATAAAGGTGCAGGGTAGCTGGATCGATAGGGACATAATTGCAGCTATTGTGAAAGCAAAGCACCACAGAGCACAATGCAGAACCACATAACGGCCAAAGTGGTCTGGGCCACCTGTATCACTCTATAGGTAGAGGTTGTATAGGAGTGGATACTCCCCTGGCATAAACAGGAATTGAGGAGTGGTAACCTTGGCCACCCACTTCCGCTTCAGGAGGAGGACCTTTGGCCCTGTAGATGGGGTTCTTGAATACATACAATGAGAGCGGCTTGTTGTTTAATGACATCAAAATTAAGGCACGCTTAAGTTTGGAGGTGTGATGGATCTAACGTTTCCAGCTAAGCCCAGAATCTTCTCCCTCTCCCACCCCTCCCTCTTCCCCCCCTCCATCCTTCCCCTTCCTTCTGCCCCCCGCTGTTCCCCCATTCCATCCATTTCCTTCCTTCCTCACCTTCTCCTACTCCCTTTGTAATTTGGCTGCCTTATTTTCGCCTGACAATATATATCAATTGACGGAGTTATGTCCCGGGACAAATAGAGTAGGTTTGTCTCAAGTTAGGGACCACTGTTCTGCTACTTGTTTAGTTAATGGGTATAAATCTGCACTACTGCCGTTAGTGTATTAGACAAGGGGGGGTATCTTTTTTTCGGGGTAGTTTTTGGATTTATCTGTCATATTTTTTGTTGTTTGTCTATCTGTGTCCTTGTGGAACGAATTCATGAATTGCTGGTGGCTCACCTGTTTTTCCCTATATGCATTTCCCTTCTGCTAATATGACTTCCGTCAATATTATGAGCTGGAACGTTAGGAGCCTCAACTCCAAACTTAAGCGTGCCTTAATTTTGGATGTCATTAAACAACAAGCCGCTCTCATTGTATGTATTCAAGAAACCCATCTGACAGGCCAGAAGGTCCTCTCTCTGAAGCGGAAGTGGGTGGCCAGAGGTTACCACTCCTCATATTCTGTTTATGCCAGGGGAGTATCCATACTCCTATACAAAGCTCTACCTATAGAGGTTATACAGGTGGCGCCAGACCACTTTGGCCGTTATGTGGTTCTGCATTGTGCTCTGTGGTGCTTTGCTTTCACAATAGCTGCAATTTATGTCCCTATTCGATCCAGCTACCCTGCACCTTTTATCTAGTAAACTGGCAGCTATGCCTCCAGGTTCGGTAATCTGCATTGGAGATTTCAATGTGGTCCCCAACCCCTCCTCAGACCGCACAAGCGGCTTAGACACGGCCTCAGTCCTGCTCAATGAATGGTTCTTAACTTTTGACCTAATTGACATATGGCATAGTAAACACCCTCAGACTCCTATTCCTCAGTACACAAAAGTTTTTCTCGTATTGACTTGGCCTTTGTCTCCACAGATATGCTTGGAGATAAGAATGGGAAACTGCTGGCATATCTTTCACGCGCCGAGCGACCCTGTGCCTCCGTTCCTTCCATCCTTGCTGGAGCAATGGTCACTGAACCTCAATCTGTAAACGCAGTGTTCCGCAAATTCTATTCTTCTCTTTACAGTTCTAGGTTTTCCGCCTCTTTCGTCAAGATGAGCAGTTTTCTTCCTCTCTGGTGACTTACTCCAGCACAGTCATCTCAGCGAGGTGGAACTGGCAATACAGTCGCTTCCCCCTAGTAAAACTCCTGTTCTTGACGGGCTGTGAGGCGAGTAGTATAGGGACAACTGCAAGACTTTGGTTCCTAGTCTCCACACCATGTACTCTGCGCAAATGGAATGTGGCTCCCTCCCCGATTCCATGCGAGAGGCCCTCATTGTAGCCATATACAAGCCAGGCAAAAACCCCCTACTTTCCAATTCCTATCGCCCCATTTCCCTGCTAAACTCGAATATTAAAATTCTAGCTAAAATTTTAGCCATAAGATTCAATAAAGGTAATACTAACACTGGTTCACCCAGATCAAACGGACTTTATGTCTGGAAGGGGTACTGATATTAACATACAAAGACTGCAATTAAACATTGCAGAGACGGGGGGGTCTCTCCGGAACCTGGATTTATACTCTCTTTAGACAATTGCAAGGCGTTTGACTCTGTTGAATGAGCCTACTTATGGGCCCTCGTGTCGAGATTTTATGTCTTTAGTTAGGCTTTATACAACGCAGCCAAAGCCAGGGTCAGAACCAACCTCAAAATTTCCCTTCCATCCCAGGGGTACTAGACAAGGGTACCTGCTCTCCCCTCTTCTTTTCGCACTTGCCATTAAACCCCTCGCGGTGGCAATTCATTACTCTGATTACATTAAAGGAATCATTAGAGGTACGATAATTGAAAAAGTATCCATGTATGCGGATGACTCAGTTGTATATCTTGGGGATGCGGGACCCTGTCTCGTATCCCTCCTATCGCTGACTGACTGTTATGGGGGGAGTTTCGGGTCTTCGAGTTAACTGGGATAAATCGGTCCTTTTACCCTCTCGGACAAAATGGTTAGCACCCTTCCCCTTCCAGTGCCAGTTCAGGTGGTGTCCACTTTCAAGTACTTGGGGGTCCAGGTATCACGCAAGGTTCAGGCCTACACATAATTTAACATTAATCCCCTCATAACTGCTACTGAATCTCGCTTGAAGGCCTGGTCTACACTTCCCCTATCCTTGTATGGATGGATCAATATCTTTAGGATGATCTTCCTCCCTAAATTTCTGTACTTATTCCATGGGGGTTAATGCCCACTGATTTGTGTTTCCCCTGTCAGGCTGAAGTCGGATCCTTCATACAATGTGTCTGGATCTGCCCTAAAATCTCTGTTTTTTGGTCTGAAGCTTTAGAGTTTCTTTATCAACCCTGAGTTCCCACGCTTAATGTCCCTTCTGTATGTCTCCTTGGCATTATGAATGAGGTTATCAATGGCCACTACGACAAGATCTTTTTCAGGTTTACCCTATACTATGTCTGAAAAGTAGTGATGTCATGGACGAATCTGGACCCTCCCCCTCTAAAACGATGGATACTACTTATTAACAGTGTTATTCCTCACTACCGATCGGTATATATATACAGAAAGTGCCCCAAAAAAATTTGGTCTAGTTGGTGTGTGAATCCCCATACTGCTTTGAAATTCTCTCTAATTCCCATGTGCTCCATGTCCTATGGCGAAAGAGAAGTATGTGATCTATAGTTTCATGTGTGTTGGAACAAAATTTCTGATTAAAAAGCACAATATATACTAACAGGAGTCCTTGAAAAGACATTGAGGGTTCTGTTTGCTCCACCCACGTGAAGCTATATACAGCTCTACCTTTATCAGTGCGGGTGCTCAGGATGCTGTTCAATTTCTTTTTTCTTTCGCTATTAATAACAGATGTTTAACCCTTTGCCATTCCATGACGCTGCCAAAAATCTTGTTGCGACAGAGTATGATCAAAAGGTCATGCAGTTCCCACAATGATAGCAATAAAAATGTAATCCTATCCAGCAAAAAATGACACCTTAGGGTAGCTCCTTAAATGGGGAGATCATAACAATAAGGCCAGATGAAGATGAAAACTTTTCGTAATACTGACTCCTTACAAGCTACAATTTACAAAGCCCCACTCCTAATCATATAAAACTCATGTATGAAAGAGTTCAGCTGACTTCACAGGAGACTTTTCCAGCTTAAATAGGAATAGCACAGGTTATCAGTATTAAAAAGTCTTTGATTATAGTTCTAGCAGTAGTAGAAATGTCTGTTATGCTTCATCACGGGTGGAAATGAGCTTAACTGGATTATAGTCACAATAAAATAACGGGACACTGTCAGCTACCTAGTCAAATAGAAACTTTACAAATTTCCTAGATTTTTATATGAAATATTATGTTGCACTAAGGGAATTGCCACCAGGTCAAGTGCATCCTTTTTTGTTGGCAATGGTTCAGTAATGTTGAAGGGAGGCATTTCTTTGGAGGGCCACACGTGCTAGCAGCGTTATCCATACTGCCATTAGGTACCGGGATGAGATCCGCAGACCATATGCAGGTGCTGGGCCCTTGGTTCCTACTGGTGCATGACAATACTAGTCCTCAGGTAACTGAAGTATGTACGGACAGCACGGTGGCTTAGTGGTTAGCATTACAGCCTTGAAGTGCTGGGGTCCTGGGTTCAAGTCCCAGGGTCAACATCTGCAAAGAGTTCTCTCTGCATTTGCGTGGGTTTCCTCCAGGTCCTGTGGTTTCCTCCCACACTCCAAGACACAAAACATACTGGTAGGTTGGTTAGTATGTGAGCCCCATTGGGGACGGGAACCGATTTGGCAAGCTCTGTGTAGCGCTGCGTAATTTGTGTGTGCTATATAAATAAAGGAGTTGTTATTATCATGTCATCAATTCTTGCAAGGTGAAGGCATTGATGCTATAGACTGTCCTGCCCCTTCCTCAGACCTGAATCCAATCGAAACCTTCTGGGACCATCACGTCTCAATCCATCACCAACACCACGATGCACCACAAACTATCCAGTTGACTGATGTTTTAAATAGATTCTAGAGGGGATCACTCAGGAGAATATCTCATGCCCAGGTATTTTAAGAAGGTCATACAGGCATGTGGAGGTCACACACTACCAAGTTTCAGAATTGCCTCAAGGCAGGGAATTTATCATTGGATTAGCCAAAAATGTGATCTTCCACTTTGATTTTGAATATCGTTTCAGATACAGACCTCCATGGGATATTCATTTTGGTTTTCATTGATCACGTAAATTTTTTATTGTCCTCAACTCATTCCACTATGTAATGACTAACACTTAAAAACTCCAATATTTAATTCATTGAGATCTAGGATGAGGCATTTCAGCGTTCCCTTTATTTTTTTAAGCAGTTTGTATTATGTTTCTGTGAGACAAGAGGTTGACAGGTTGCTCCAAGAACTGACTATTCTATAAATGGCATAATAGACACTGTATAAAACTAAAATAGATACATGAAAAAAGTGTCTGAAATACGACAAGCAGTGATCATCTGCCTTTTATGCTCTATGTGTGCTACCTATGGGGCCTCCTGAAATAGTCCTATAAGTCTTATATTTTATGATAGAAGTTGAAGCTTCTTACGGGCAATGAATTCAGGAAACTAATTCTTCTTCCACATCTTCATTTCTGTAATGATCTAATTAATGCAATATTTCTGCAAAGTGTCTCCTATGAAGCTGTAGAAAACCACACTTGAGCGCTTCCTCTCTTTACAGCTGCAAATCTTTAAAGCAAGATATGTTATACTTTTATATTTGCCAGTAATTCCTATTGAACTTAGGGAGTCTACTTACAACATTCGATGCGGTGCTAATATACTGCATGACCATCTCCTTCTTGGTTGCAAAGTCTTTCTCACGCAGTGGTGCTTTTCGATCTTCATTTAAATTCATATCTTCCTGGAGCAGAAAAGACAAAAAAAAAAAAGTTTGAAAATCAATTAAAATCTGCAGAATATTGCAACTTTGTTTTCTTTTGGGTAACTCATTTGCATACAGTCCTTCAGCCTGGAGGTAGATGCCGTTTAAGTGCTTAAGTTAATTTTACAGATGTAAAATTGCCTTTATTGGTTAGTCAAAGGTCCAAATCACAGACCAAAATTAAACAGGTTTCCGAAAATGTTTTACCGATCCAAAGTGTGTGAAAAACAAAATAGATTGTGGAACCTACTTGTATGTACAGCACGTTATAAAATAAC
The DNA here is from genome assembly GCA_019512145.1 of Engystomops pustulosus. Lineage (NCBI taxonomy): Eukaryota > Metazoa > Chordata > Amphibia > Anura > Leptodactylidae > Engystomops > Engystomops pustulosus. The sequence goes on from CM033642.1 coordinate 56,559,539, forward strand.
AACCCACTTTTGAGACAGATACATGAAGAAAAGCACAACAATACAGCAATGTATTCAACATTTTGACTAAAAACATAATGTAGAGCTTCCAAAGAGCACCTGGAGGGGAAAAAACACAACAAAAAAAGGTTAAATTCTATTTGAAGGGTAGATTTCATTTTAATCTGCATCTACTCGCAATAAACTGAAAAGGAAAAAAAAAAAGATGAAATGCAGGACAGAAAGCGGATTTTAGGAAAAGGTCAACATTTACGTGTGCATTTTGTGTTCTGGTTCTTTATCCGACAACACTGGAGTCACGGAATGTTTTTTAATATCAGAACAAGACCTGCTCATTTACGAGGGTGGCAAAAATCAATAGCTAATCCAAATGTATACCGTACCCCTCGAGAAATGATTACACTGACAATTTGTATAGACATGGTGGACAGATTTAAAGTTTTCTTTTGCTTTTGAAAGCACCAGACGTGGTTTTAGCTCTCCGTTTGTCATCAGGAATAACCAAACATTATCAGAGAATGGCTACAATAGACAAAATCCATATACCGGCTGTAACTCTTAATGCTTAGCAGTACGATTCTGCTCTAACTGGGGGTAACAGATACATGAACAGCAGTAAGTAGTACCCAGGAGTACACACATTTGGATACCCTGCAAATAGCAGATGCTGCATGAGGCAGGCAGGACTGTGTACAAGTATTAAAGGAGTCATCCCAGTCCCACAGTGGACATTGACCTCCTATCAAAATGATAGTTAATAAAAGGTGCAAGAGGCACAGATCCAACCATTCGCTAGCATGATGTCCTCCTCAAAGCCCGACCACTGTGATTGTATTATTGCACTACTGTATAGACATAGAATTGAGCAGCTCTGTACATGACGGACTGTCCTTAGCTTTATCTTACATGTTTCTGCAGACCCTTCACAGGTGAGTGATCAAAGAAGCTGCAACACACAAGGGGTGTGAACCAAAGCAGCAAAATACATATTTCATACAATTCATCCAGATTTTTTCTACTTGTTAATTTAAACAAACACCAATAATCCTTGATAAAAACTATTCCTATCAAGCAGAGATGAAACTACTGCCCAGACACATGGTGACAGAAATAAAGGCAGCAAAGGAGGGAAGATAATTTTGACTAAAAACCACTTATTTCAAGTGATTTTCTTAAAGTCACTATAAGCAGTGCGATCTGTGGTGATGACAGATCATGTCTTGATAAGTCCCAGGAGGGCCCCATTGCAGCGATAAAGGCTGATCACAGCATGGAGCACCGGAGAAGAGATCTGGCGTACCCTCATTACATAATCCTGCACGCCTCCTGCGACCAGCTTCTTCCTTATCGGCTCTCCTACATTGGAATGGGAGGAAGAAGAAAGGAAGAAGCAAACAAAAAGAGGCGCTTCTTCCCTCCTCCTCCCTCGTGATACCCCGTAAAAGAGTTTACAAGAGGCATACACAATTATGTAATGAGGGAACCCCAAAATACAGCTGAATACACAGAACAGGAAAAAACATATGGTCATGTGCATGAGGCCTTAGACTACTGTCCCAGGTACAATGTTTTAGGAGTTGGGCCTGCTCCCCCGTCCACTCTACGTCACTATGCACAGCCTATTAGTACTTTGGTAATACTTGAGGAATTTGATACATTTCTGTATAACTGACATATCTTCTATACCTTAGAAAATTTTTGCTATTATTTGCTGTATATGTTGTATGGTGCAATCCTCTATTTGAGTGGCATATTGCGTGTGGTACAAAGTGGAGGGAGTGTATACTCACTGATATTTATGTGTTTACATAAATGATCCAAGAACTTAGCACATGCCAATTTAAGGGGTTGGCCTGACATTCCTGCTGATGAAATCGCTGCAGATGGAGGGTCATGTGATCTTATCGGTCAATAAACAAAGACAGGAGGTTTCAATTTACTATCAATAAAGTGGTGCAGAACTATGTATAGATGTATATTGGTAAGTTGCTCAATATCCTGCCCCCCCCCCACACACACACACTTTACAAAAAACATGTGGTAAATTGGCCAACTTCTATAGTTAGAGCCCAGTCAGCGCTGAATGCTGCAAAGGTAAACACTTGACATAATTGACATAGAACAGCAGTGACCCTCACATTAAAGAGTCAATCAGTAGATTACCCCTCATTTGTGTTCAAGAAATGATAGAGGGAAGATGCCCTTGGTCTCTTCTACACAAGCCCTGCCTTACAACAACTATATTTTGTCAGAAAGAAGAAAATATCTAGGATACCCCTGAGGAAGCCACACTTGAGGCGAAACGTGTGGGGCACTGCATCTTCTCCATACATACACTTGGTGATAAAAACTTTTTTTATTCTCCATATTGCTGTGTTATATATCCTTGGAATCGGTATCATTTATTGATTTCAGGACATATGTTGCATCACATTTTCCTAGATTTGCATATGCACAGTTAGTCATTTTTCACACTACTTTTCATTTGAACAGACGCCAAGTGTAGGTCCACCACGATCTGAAGGAGGTTGATTGCACAGTGCATGTTATTTTCATGCACTGCTTCTAACACAATGTTTTATGTGCTAAATGTTTTTAAACGTTAGTGCTCAATGTAATTAATAACATTTCTATACTTTTTCATCAATTGGTTCATAGTCATTTTTTGTGCACATCCTATCTATTCTTTTGGTTTTTTGTTATATGATTTCTCTGGGATTTGTGGCACTAAGAGTCACCTATACTAAATTCAAATATCTAGTAGAAACACAGTTATAATGTAGAGCCTATTCATATTTCATTATGCCCCTGGTTAGATCACCATGAATCTGCTCATAGGTTACCTATAACCTCATCTACCAATCATGCCATCAGTAAAGCGTAACTAAGAAAACATATCTAACTACACAATAAAACACCTACAAAGCAATAAAAAAAAAATATATAGACATGGCAACATCACAGTAGTTGTGTGTATACAGCTATAGATACACACACACACACATATACTTTACAGTTGTTTTTTAGCTTGATTTTATGGCTTTGTGAGAGGAGGTGCAATTTTCATCCCTGTCTAGGACACAGTCTGATCATAGAGGTAAATTTTTTTATTACAAAATGTCCACTCAAACCAATGAGCTTATTCACACATCAGTTGTTCTCAGTGTGCTATCCATAATCACCAAAGACAATGTCAGCATTGTATTGGCATAAAGCTTATTAGTTCATCAATATGGAAAAATGTTTTGATTTGAAAGATACATGCTCTAAAAGATTTTCCACAGATCATTGCACTACTGTGTAGTACACAGGCAGCCAGCCCCCTGTAGTACACAGGCAGCCAGCCCCCTGTAGTACACAGGCAGCCAGCCCCCTGTAGTACACAGGCAGCCAGCCCCCTGTAGTACACAGCCAGCCAGCCCCCTGTAGTACACAGCCAGCCAGCCCCCCGATGTCGGCACGGCACCTCTTCGGTCTTCTGTAACAGCCGGCAGAGACACGGCTATTCACTTTGCCAGCAGGCGCATACTATGACACGGCCACTGCTGGCGTCATAGTATGCGCCGGCAGGCAGATAACATGGGCGTGGAAAACAGAGATGGAAAAATGAAAATGGAGTACAGTGTATTTGCTTTGTTCTATGAAACTCTCACAATGGCCAGAAAAAAAAAGAACTTTCATGTGATACTCGACAGTCTATTCTTGTTCTAAGAAATGAAGGCCATTCCAACTTACAAATTGCCAAGAAACTGAAGATTTCCTACAATGGTGTGTACTACTCCCTTCAGAGGAGAGCACACATAGGCTCTAACAAGAGTAGAAAGAGACATGGGGGTCCTTGCTGCACAACTAAGCAACAAGACAAGTTCATTAGAGAGTCTAAGAAGAGAAATCGACACCTCATAGGTCCTCAACTGGCAGTTTCATTAAATAGTACCCATCAAACGCCAAAGTGGAAAGACTCCATCTGTCAAGCATGGTGGAGGTAATGTGATGCTCTGGGGTTTCTTTGGTGCTGGTAAAGTGCTGGTACCTTTCTCCCTATAATTTAAAAAAAACACATACGACCTTATATTGACCAGAGGTTATTTTCTTCTGGTCTACATTTCATCATGAAGAGAAGTAATTTCCAGGGTGTTATTTTTCAATGCATGGTGCCAGGTTGTATATAAATAATTCACATTAAGTGGTATATGAAATAAAACAGCAAGGTTCGCAAATAAAGCAGTTCTTTAATAAAGTACTTCAAGTGCCCAGACCAGACAAGTTAGCAGGTTACATTCCTCACTGTCATCGTTCAGCCATAAGCCTATTTTGTTCCCTATAAATTACAGTATGCTTAAAATGCTTGTCAATATGAATAATATTATTTTGCTTTAGTTTATTTAAACAAGGCTATAGAGAAGGCTTCTATATATATGGTAATGTATATGTTAAAATAACTTGCAGGGGTGTCACATGAAAGAAGGGAAGAGCTGCCCAACAATGACTTGTCCAATAATAATTATTGCAGGATTAATTAACACAAAGCATTTATTTATTATCTGAGAACTATCTCCAAACATTGAGGATCTACACTACACGTTTAGCTGTGAACACGGCACATGTTGAATTTGATTCTGCTGTAATAAGAATGTAATTTATGTATGTTTTTCCATGTACAGAGCTGTGTTATGGCTTATTTTCTGCGTAGATCTTCCTGAATAGAGAAATCTGAGTTCATAGTAGTTAGACCAAGGCAGATTGAAGGGGTCCCCTATGTCACCCCCACAGCCCCCCAAATACACCTTTACACATCTAATGGCACTATCCTACAGAATTATCCTAACGTGAGAAAAAAAAAATCTACAATTTTTTTTTTACTGTATAGTGAACTATGTGAATGTTTTACTTAAAGGGGTATTCCCACGAAGACCAGCTTCTTACATGTACTAAAGGATATCAAAATAACACATTCTCTGATTCAATGTTTAACAAAAATACAGCATTTCACAGAAATAAGTCCAACCTGTCTATCAGTCCTGGTGTACATAATTTCAGATGCCCCTAGACACGACCCTGTAACTTCTGACTTGGGGTCATGGAATCCACCATCTTGGATTCCTGTGTGACTCCCTGCTGCAGAGATTTCTGTCTCTCTGTTCTGAGTCTGTAGCCACGACCCCTGCAGTTTAGCACGGAGCTCACAGACACTCACTTCCTGCCAGCACATCATGAGCAGAGAGAAGCTATAAGCTACAAACTACAAGGATATAAGTGATCCGGGGGAAGGGGGAGGCAGGAACATATCTGTGAGAACAGAGATGTAGCAGTGCTGACAGTGTAAAAGTCTGTCAGCCTCGGTCATGCCACTGTGTAATAGGCATCTCATGCATCTCATCATCTCTCATCTGTCTCATCTCCTTCTGTGTCAGTGTGTTATCAAAATGTCGGAAGCCAGATGAAAGTGTATATACACCTGTAGCATGTCACCCCACAGAACTAGATGGATCATTATGTCTCTGCATAAGGAGGCCCCGACCACACCCTGGAATGTTGCACTGAGCTGCCTAGAGAGTGATAGGAGCTAAAACAGCAATAAAATTGTAACGTAAGGAGTTTACATGATCTGTATTGTGTAAACATCACTAGGGGATTGAGATTTGAGAATTTTCTTTTGTGGGAAAACTCCTTAAAAAAAAAAAAAAAAAAAACAGTACCATAATGGACATTTAGTTCTGTCTGAAGACATGAATACCAGATGGTAAAAGGTTTAAGGTCCTCCCCATATCAGCTAAAATGATCTGCCACTGAGGCACTGTACCTTAATTCCAGCTGATTTTCTGATTTTTATTGTCTGTTTTTTATCTGGTTTATTGTATTTTTTTTCTGATGACCGATTCCCCTTTAATGCGTAATTGAAAATACAACTATTACCACAAAAAACGACCTCTCAAATGCCTATGTCAGATCAAAAATAACTAATGTTATGTGGAAGTTGAGTTTCAAAAAAGAAGCCAAATCCTGAGGGCCCAAGCAAGCTGTGTCCAGGTAAAATAATTTCTCAGTGCCTCAATGGACCCAGGTCTGGCAGAAGGTCCAGGCATCTTACATCGCTTGCCATGCTAGTAGCTGAAATTCAATGATGTATACTAGTAATGGGTCCACAAACGGACCAGAAAGTTTATGCCTTTTCCATGTGTGTTATAATATCTAGTAGGTAACATGATTTGTAAAGTAAGAAGAGACAATGTGTAACGTACATGTAACAGTCCATTTAAGCGGAAATAAGCTATAATAAAGAATGTAAGCCACTTTTTTCCCCAAAGAAAATCACCCTAGTCCTCACATAACCCAATTCATTTTAATTATACAACTTTCAAATTACATTAAGAGATATTACATTTTGGCTAGTCAACTATCTCCAGCTGTTAAAATGAAGGAATGCAATCATTACTGACTAAATCACAAGGATACAATAGGCGTCGTGCTACATTCACTCTTTGTATTAAAATATACAAGATCATCAGTCAGCCTCCAAATAAACAAAATAAATGCAGGAGTAAGATAAAATAACGCCATTAGCGCTTACAGGATGTCTACCTTCAGTTATTTCATTTTTAATACTTTCCCTTCTTTAATAAAAACCCATTACAAGTAAACACGTTCATAAAACATATGTGCTATAATGGGGTTTTTAGCTCCTGCTGGGTTTCTAAACTGCATTATACAGGGCACTTTAATTGACTCAAACTGCTTCTTTGCATCTACGTCCTGAATTTGACATCTTCATGATGACATTTTAGATAAAATAAAAATCTAAGAAATCGGCTATTGGTATAGAAAAGCACGCTACTAAAACAGGCCACAGAGCGTAACTATTCATGTTACATGCTGCCATTCTGTAATAATAGGACTTGTGCCACATCCAGACGACCCCGGTCTTAAAACTTTACAATGTAATTCGTGTTGGTGCATCACTGGGAAAGATATAACATGGCATAACACAGATCTATGATTAAGAGTCTTTTGTGATTAAGAATCCTTTTGTCCTGTGTTTGGTCTTAGGTTTTTAAAAAGAAGAATTAAATAAAGTAGCGAATAGTTTTACAACTTAAATGTGGTGGACTTTGCTGATCCCTACTTCTTAATCTACTTTTGTTTCAATGTGCTGCTAGCACATCATCTTCAGGATTGTGCATCCCCAGGTGAGCCAGATCAAGTTGTTTGTAATTTTTATAAATGAAGAAGGTAACCCATTCTGCCGAGAATGACACCCCTGAACCACCTATCTGTTGTGACTGGCATCATGCACCAGACATCAAGAGAGATGGTAAGTGATGTCCCTGGTGGCAGGGATGTGAATGACAGATGAGGGGGCATTCTGACAGAGGGAGGGAGAGGGGGGCACGGTAACTATAACAAAAGGATTATAAAAGCTGCATAAGACTACGATCACACTACCCTTCAAACCTCTGTTAAAAAAAAAAGTAAAGAACAAAAGGTTTAATAGAGGTTTAACATACGAATTAAAAACCCATTGACTTCATTGTAAATTTTATGTCATCTGTACTGTTCAATGGGATTTTTAACTGATATGTTAAACCTCCTTTCTTGATCTTTTTTTAATGGAGGCAAGGAATGGAGATTTGAACGGTAGTGTGAACATATCCCAAGACATGTAGTATAAGTAATATGGAATGGAAGTTGTGGTATGTACTTGTATTGAGCAGTCAAACTGTACACTAGTAGACCTAGTATGAAGTAGAGGTATTGAGTAGAGTGAAGTGGAAGTAGAGCCGAGTAAAGCGGACTTCAAACTGTATGGCTAATGTACGTCAGGGCTTTACATAGACTATTTGACAACGCACTGTATTAGATGATATTGTATATTACAGCGCAAATTATTTTAAGTAGAAAGTACACGGATGCCTAGACTTGACTACATTGCTGCCAATAATGTAGAAAATCTAACACTCGGGGATCATGCTGGTTCTTAGTGACAGCTACAAGACTACAGTATTCTTGGTCTGAAGCCCGGCACAAAGAACATTCCACAAGATGTTAAGAACAAGGACTAGCAGAACATTGTAATGTAGATTCATGCTTGCAAGGCTTCAACTATCTTTCCCTGGAGGGAGAAGATTATTTCTATGAAGTTTATCACAGTTCTCGGTTCCACTATGCTAGTTAGTGGGTACACACAAATCGTCTTAAAATAAAGATTTAATGTTTTAATAAAACAGTACTTAAACCCACTTTATTCAATGCAGCATAACCAAGTAAAGCAAGAAAGCGTCTTTCATAGAGGTTAGTGCGGAATATTAAATGTACCAGCACATTGTCTAGGAGAAGCCCAGAATAAACTAATACACTGCATTCAGGGTTTTTTACAATTAAAATCAAATATAGAAACCAATTTTTACAATCTATTTTATCCGTTAATGTGTCTAATCTTTTGGGGCGGTCATCTTCCCCGAGTTGTGAACAGGCTGGTTGCTGGGGGATAATGTGTACTAGATGCAGGGAGACTATTCTCGTAATTTTTATAGAGAGGAATGGAGAGATCCACGCGTGTGGCTAACCCCAAACTTCATTTACAGCAAGATAGAAAAAAAAAAAATCATGAATAGTATGTGTAAGGCTCAGGTTATCACTTCGCTAGCAAAAAACATAAAAAAAGAAAATAAAAACTATAGCTCATGCAGGAGCATATCCGTGACACACAGTTTGTGTCCATGACGCAGAGTCTGTCTACCTCAGTGTGAGCTGACGGAAGTAGATATATGGAATGGAAACAGCACAGCTAAAGCCTGGGGGTCCCTTTGCTGTGGAGCAAATCGCAAACACACGCAATTCCACGTTCTGCTGATTGCAGAGGTTCCAATAGCCAAAAGCCCCAGCGATCATACATGTATCCCCTAATAAAAACCATTGAAGTCGGTAAACTATCCGTCACTTCAGACTATGGATTTGTGTTCAAGAACGTGACATCTTGAGCAGGAAGGAACGGATTGCCAAAATAGAGGCCAAAGTACCACCAGGATGAAGGACTTTATGCAAATGAACATAGGGGCTCCAAACTCCATAGTTGTTAAAGGAGCCTGGAGCCCCTTTGTCTGTATGCAAATCCCATCTTGGTGTTAGATGTCATTTATAATATACTGAAGCTTTCAACAAACATTGCATTGCATAAGAAATAACACAGCCTCTTTACATGACTTGTAGTCAGGGACAATAACAACAGCAAGAGTAAGTAGACGAGGAATTAGTTTGCTCTAACAAGATACGATATTACAAAGTTTCTTCTATTTACTTGTACAGTTGAACTATTCAAAGTTTGTTGAAAAGCTAGTGACCATTAAACAGGACCTGCCAGGCTGATTTGGGACCAACTACAGGTCTGTGCTTTAGGGTCCCAAACCAACCTGTAATAGGGATGTACGTTAAGCACAATTTAGGGGTGGCAGGGTAGAAAACTTTTATACTGCCCTAGATGTGAGTCAGATAAAGCATCTGCTCTTCCATTGTGGCAAATGTGCGGTACCTGGGCAGTGAACCGTGGTGTACTACCCCGACTTCACTAGCCGCAACACTCTGATGCAGAGGGAACGAGGGACGTTTAAAGCTTTATTTTGTAAGATCATTGCTGAAAAAAGCACAGTTTGTAAGGAACTGTGGGTTGTTTAGTGTCTTCAATTGCCCTGAGAGGTTCCCTTTATGCAACAAATGAGTTTTTGGACAACAGTGAGCATGATATGTGAAGCTATACATAGATTTTGTTTTTAGCAAAATATTGCAGAAGGGGGCTAAAAAATGTGGAATTTCACAAGAACAGTTCAATGAACTAAGGTTGGCGCTTAATTATATAGATTGGGATCTAGTCCTAGTTACATCAGGATGATGAATGTAAATGGGTACCTAAAGACAATAAAATCTATAAAATTAGAAAGTTCTTCTTCAGGCCCCAAGTACATATGAAGCAAGTAGATTCAATCATGCTAAACAGCTGAACATATAATAAAAACATAGTAATGGGCAAGTACAAGCACAATGACATTATATACAGTACAGTCTTTGTTATCCATTTGCCTACAAATTGGGGCATCAATTGGACTCAATTACAGAAAATTGGTCTCAAAGACAGAAATAAGGGTATAAACAGTTGTTCTATCTAAAATAGGCAGATACAGTGCCCTAAAATAACCATAAATTTTACACAAAGTTGAACCATTAAAACTCAGCACAGTCTATAAAAATAATTCACTCACCATCATTTTTTCAAACAGTGCCAAGATTTCTTTATCTGACAGCTGCTTCTGAGGAAAGTCTTCATATTCTGAAGATGTGGACCAGTCGCTGCCAGTGTTGGAGCTCTTCACATAATGCAAATTAGGACGATCTTTTCTGCTTCCAGGAATTCTAATGCTGGCAAATCTATCCAACTGCAAATAAATGAAGATTTGATTAATTGCTGCAAACAGAGGGAAAATAGCTCAAAGTCTGATTTTCCAAAATAAATCCTGTACAGTGATGGCCAGACATTGCTGTAAAACAAGAGTTCTCCTAACACACTTAGAGGGGTGAAATCGTGTTTTAAGATGATTAAAATAAATCTTATTTTATGGATTCAGTGCAAAGTTCTGGAACTTTTCCATTTTATTTTATTGTCTATCCTGATTCCATTCCAGGTGCGCATGAAAGAGTGAAAGATTTTCCTGAATTAACTCTCATTAGAAAACTGCATATTTTGATAATATTTTTAAGGCTGACAAAATGTACAATATTTTTGAAGTATAAAAACACACTTACACGTACACCCTTGTGACCGCTGTCCTGTAGATGGGGTGAATCGCCTTTTCACTGCTCTCCCTCTACATGCTCCTCCGGGTATGAATATTACTGCAGGACCTTTAGTGATGTCAGAAGAATGTGACTGATCACATGCTTCCTGCATCACTCCAAGTCCTTCAACCCTTTCATGCCTGCAGAGGGTGAGGCCAGTGAAGAAGTTGTGGCAGCTACTGGGTATGAAGACGAGGTGTGTGTATGCATGTAGCAGTTCTGCATGTGTTCATGTGAGTGAATGGATGTAGAAGAGTTCTGTGTGCTTGCCTTGTATAAGACAGGGAATTTTAAAATTGAAGTCAAATATATTTTTCCTACTTTTGAATGACTAGATCTGAGGTGCATCTTATAGTTAGGCGTGTCTTAAACTCCAAAATATATAGATATAGATTTATATGACCATTTTAAATTTGGAGATATTATAAGATACGTTTTAACCTGAGCTGTGGCAAGAAGATAAGCTGTGTCTGTCAACTGTGTCCAGAGCATGGAGCAAATACAGGGAGATGGGCCAGTACACCAGGAGACGTGATGAGGGCTATAGGAGGACAAAAGCCCAGCCGCAGGACTGTTACCCCTTTTCTTTGTGCAAAGAGGGACAGGAAGATCAGTGGGAGTCCTGATAAATGATCTTCAGCAGGCCATTTATATCCATGTGTTTACCCACTGTCAGAAAGACTCCATTAGGATGGTATGAGGTCCACAAATGGGTGTTCTGTTTAGATATCAACACTGTAAAGGGCGATTGACTTTGGAATGTGGAAAATACATAAACTATTTTATGACTGGAAGTGAGTCAGTAATGGTGTGGGTGGGCATTTCTTTGGAAGGCCGCAAATCCCTCCACTTGCTACACAGTGATATCGGGATGAGAGCCTCAGACCCATTGCAGGTGCAGTGAGGCCTGGGTTCTTTCTGATGCTTAACAATGCTAGGCCTCATGGCTTTTAGGGGCCGGGAGTTCCTGCAGGATGAAGGCAGTGATCCCCAGCCCAGAATCCAATTAAGTACATCTGGAACATCAGGTCTCATTTTTTATGAACTAAGGCCAGGCTGCACCACAGACTGTTTTAATCCAGGTCTAGGAGGAGATCCCTGAGGAGAACTTATCTGTCAACTTATCAGGAGTATGTCCATGTGTTGTATGGAGGTCATACAGGCAAGTTAAGGCCATGAACACTTAGCCTCATTTCCTTATCTTCAGGAATTTCCACTGCAGTTGGATGAGCTTGAAATTTGATTTTCCACTTTTATTTTCACTATCATTCCAAATCCAGAACTACATGGCATATTCATTTAGATTTTTATTGATCATTTTTATGTTTCAATGTTCTCAACACTTTCCACATGATGATTAAGTAATTTCAACTGGAAAATCTCATTCATTGAGTTCTAGGATGTGGCATTTTAGTGTTCCCTTTATTTTTATTGAGCAGAGCAACAATAATGTTAAGTATATTTGCCATGGAAAAATTGCAATATTTGGGAGATGTGTGAAGACTTTTTGGATTTTTTTACTCTTCACTTGGGCTGTAACTTCCCTTGGAGATCCAGTTTTCCCTGGTCATCTGAACAAACTTGGCTTTCATATCCTGCACCTCCACCTATTAAATAATAATGGTCTTTCAAGTATGACAATTCTTCAAACACTTTTTGCTGATTAGATTTAGATTCACTTTTCCCAGACAGATATTGATTTTTGAAGCAGCAATTTAGATAACCGTTGTAGATTCTTATTTTCAAAACTAAAGCAATTACAAGCACCTAAACAAAAGAAAATAGACTAAATGAAAGACGATGATTAACTTAATAAAGAGTTAAGGGGAAATAATCTATTCTGAGTATGAGAAGTGCTGTCCAATTGAAATCATAATAGGTCTGAAATGTTTACTAGATAACCATCATTCTGGGAAGTATCTAATAGATCCCATACAAACTAACTAGAGGTTTCTAATTGTCCATTACCTCAATCAGCTTTCACCCCATTAGGTCTTTTACATAAGTAAATGGATGGAATTTAAAATATAGAGGGAATTCTAGAAAGGATATTCCATACCCTAACTGAGGGCACTGCTAATTTAGTGAGATAAAAGCTGGTGACAGGTTAAGAACTAACAGTGTCATAGTTGTCCACGATGCTGTGATCTCCAGCCATATATCAGGTTTATGTGATGATGTACCACATTTCCCAGACTACAAGAGTCCTCAGAACGTAGAGAACTGTTTCAAGTGGTTATCCAAGGCCATGAGGAATATAAAAACCTCTCCCTTGAATTCTGAAAAACTGAACAGAGCTACCCGGTTTGTGTATCCCAAATTTCCAAGCCAAGTCTGTGCCTCCTTTAGCCCCATAGAAAATTAGGCGCAGGTTTACATACTACACCTGTGCTCCATTAACTTCCATAGTTGAGTGTCTATATTTCTGAGTTGAGTGTAGTAGTATGTATTAGCAGGGTGCGGATACTGGATTTGCAGACATGGTTTTATTATCCTGGTTAACTTCTTTAGATTATTCCACATGTGAGACATCTACTATAAATCCAAGAGGACTCAAATGGAACACATGAAAAGAACTCTTTATATAGCACATAGGTGACTATTCAAATTAAGATTCATGGGATATACGCAGGACAAGTAGGTATAGTGCCCATATAGTGGCCAAATAGTGTTCATATCACCATGTATAGGATGTTGGTTTAGCCAACTCCCATAGACATAACCTGAAGGAGATGCATTCATGTGAAGCCATCTATCTATTAATTCTCAGACTGGTTGCAGAGGCCAATGGTCATCTCTCTAGGTGGGACAATTATTGAAGTAGCACCATTCTGAAGATACAAGTGAAAGCAGGACTAGGATCTAGATGATCCTCTGGCCATGGCATAAATGTCTAAAATGGAAAAAAAAAAGTCATTCAATAAAATTTCAACAAAGATGATTTGGTAGTGCACATTTTGAAGCCTATTTAGTAATCACTATTTCCATGTGGTCCATATGGGATAACCTCTGCAGGTTACCTGGGGAAGGTCTACCTGCATTAGGTGAATTATACTCTAAAAGTGATAGCAACTTTAACTTATTACCAATTAGAAATAATGGATGAAAACTTTCCTTCGGTACAAGGCCGTAGCAGATTGTATTTATTCTAGTAGAGTCAAACACTTCATGTTCTGTCAAGAGCAGGGAACTACTTTTACATATATATTTATCTGTGAAGATCTTGTCGCCTTTTTATAGTAGACAGCTTGTATTTTAGGTTTAGTAGTCCTTTAAATGAACAAAGAGTCACTTGTCAACAATGACAACTATTGCAAATCTTCATGAGAAACACATTTTCTGAATTTGCTGCATAGACAATAAATCTAGTGTGTGGGAAAATCAACTGGGAAGAGTCATATATATTGGAAGCAGTTTTACGATTGCCAGCCTCCGAGGCCTCCACTACAATTACAAATTTTACGCTTTCAAGTCAAATTTCCTATTCACCTAGTGTTTCTAATACAGAAGCCACAAACACATTCTGATTCAGGGTTTTATGACCCATGATACTTCTGCCTATAATATAAACATTTCTACTTTTTGACAACGCAGGCAGTGAATATGCAAAAGGATCTGCAATCCCAGGAACTGTTCCTATTATATACCACGCTGCAGTCTGACTAACAAGACAGGTTCTTCTTACAGTCTCCTCTCTGTTCCTTTATCATTTAACTAGGCACTTCTCTCCAAAGGGTCTATGCCGGAGTATCTAAACCCCAAAGCTTCCGGTCCATGAAATAATAGTCCCCAAATATAATGATGCACTGTAGGAAGATATTGTTGTAGTATTTTTACATCTATAGAAAAACCAGGAAAGGATAGCCACTATAGAAATCATAGATTGATAGATATGTTAATAAGCAATTTGTGTGAAAATGGAAACAAAATTTTTCTCATTTTGTTTTCAGTTATACATATGGACACCCCATGCAGAAGTACAAAATACACGAATAAGCCTTGGCATCAGAGGTTGCGTTAACATTTTTCCAGAGGGTAATGAAATTCCTCTCACCATTTTCGAGGTGTATTTTTAGCGGAGGAGTATGAAATTTGAAATGTAAATAGATTATTAACTATTTTTAAAAGAAAATAATTGCAGTTAGTGTTCCTCCTCCTTAGGAACAGAAATTGCCCCCCCCCCAAACCCCCCCCCCCCCCCCCAAACACACACACACACAGGACCAGGCTATAGCCGATTGCTGGCTCTTTTCCCAAACTCATACAAGCACTTCCAACACATGAGCACACAAGATCAAAACAAGTTTTCTATAGCTGAAAAAAAAAAAAATCCGGTCCGGTTTTTACGATCCTCCTACATGAAATATATTGGAGCCAAGTGCTTGAAAACATCCTCATTTAGAGATTTTCACAGCTGCTACTTAATCTATTTGCATGGACTTTTGGCTTGCTGCTTTAGACATTTCCATTTCAAATATTTTTAATCTCAAAGAAAAAAAAAATGGGGGGAGGGCATCTTTTCATTAATCAGCATTTTTCCATTCCTATTATTAACAAGTAATTCATGAGTTAAAGGGAACCTGTCACCAGAGACCTCATTTTCACTAAAGACAGATTGTAAAAGCCCATGACACCTGCAGTGCAAAAATGCCTCTCTGCCTTTTCTAAGCATTTGCATGATAATATATTTGTGTGTTATAACTTACTCTTGCATACTGACAAAATCCTGGGGTTGTCACAGAGGCCGGGCTTTGGTTTGGATGCATTTCAAAAAACAACATGTGACTTGTCTGAACTGCAGGCTGCCTCCATCTTTGTGCTCCTGTAAAGCCTGTCCCTCCCCCACTGATGTCAGGCTGACCAGGCTGTGACCTCTGAGAAGGAGTAGAAGGTGGAGCTGTACAGGAGCACAAAGGTAGGGGCTAAGATCTGAGGAGGGAGTAACACAGACAAGGCAAATGTTGTTTTTTTAAAATGCATCCAAACCAAAGTCCAGCCCCTGTGACTACCCCAGGATTTTGTCAGTGTGTAAGGGAATTTATAACACAAGATTAAACTGTAATGTAAATGCTTAGAAAAGGCAGAATTTGCACTGCAAGTGTAATAAGCTTCTGCAACCTGTCTTTCGTGAAAATAAAGTCCTCGGTGACAGGTTCCCTTTAATGGACAAAACTGTGTGTTTGGATAAGAGGTGCAAACTTGCAAAAACTTTTCCAAGCAGCTTTGAGAAATTGTGGTTTAAAAAAAAAAAACTTAAGGAAACTATTCATTGTGCAACTTCATGAGAATATAATAATTCTTATTTCATGATGCATGCTGGTTCATGAAGAAAATAGTGGCTATATCTCCTGGCATCTAGAAAAACAAATATGATGTCAAATTAAACAGGAGAATCCCCTTTAATATGATGTGTATGGATGCTTCACAGAGTCAAATTTGATTTGTATGTACATCTTTCTATTGCCGAATGTAACTTATGGATATCTCCGGTTCTCTTAAGCATCCATACACAATCCATACATCAAAGGGGAAACTCTACCGTTTAATATGACGCCAGAATTTTGTATCTAGGTGCAAGGTATAAGCATTTCAAGTGTACCACCTGTCACTTTCCCTTTTCATTACTGCAGAAGTACATGCACCCTCTGCATCTGTAAATAAACCTGGGAAAGGGTGATGGAATAATGTTCTTCTACATATTTATAGCATAGTTTGTTAAAAGATACTACTTCTTAAAAAACACTTACTGGTAATTGGGGAAAAAAAAACACAAATTCACACTTGTAGTGAATTATTGGCAAATTTTTAAATTTATAGCTATTCCATAGATATCGTAATTTAAAGAAGTGCATATCAGAACATCAAAAATTGACCTGGTCATTCCGGCACCAATGACCATGGGTCCTGAAGGGGTTAAAGTGAAGGGTGGTAGCACAGTGCTGTACACTAACTGGACACTGTAACCTCAACGTGAAGCATGGCTCTGATAAGATCAGGATATTTTCCACCGGTAGTCACCGACCATCCTGTCACAATCAGTGTGAAGATGGATCAGGCACATTACAGATGGAGTCACTCAGAAAAGCAGAAGCATGAAACAGTGCTGTGATTCATGAGGAAAACATGAAGTCTGAAGAACAGATAAAGCAGATGTCCTTGACTGACCAGAGTTTTTAAGCATGCAGTCAACAGCCTCAATTTGTTGGTACATTGTTACTAGCTAACCTTCATACCTACAAAACACATTTTGCAGATTGTTATGTTCATCTCAGATTCTCTAAACCTGACGTAATGGAACATGGCTGGCATAAAGCGTTCATCCAAAGGGCCTCCATCCAAGTATGCCTTTAGTGTGAGCCTCTTAAAGAGGACCTATTACCCAGAAATTCGGCACTTTAGTAAGCAGCTCCTAGTGCAGTGATGGCGAACCTTTTAGCGCCCAAATTGCAACCCAAAACCCCCCTTATTTATCACAAGGTGCGAAACAAAGATTAAAGCAGTAACTTATTGCTCCCTGTTCAACAACTTTCAATCATATTGGCCTCCTGAGGACAGTAACACAGAGAAAGATGGAAAATTTACATCACTTCTTTCCAGTGTCCCTCTGTACACAGAGAATCGTGGGGCCAGCAGAAGGTCCTCCAAAGATAATTTGGCCCTGTCTACTCATTCTCCCGCTTCCTAAAGTCCCAAGTAGTGAAGTAAGTATCAAAATACGACTGAAAGCCGCATTTTTTACATTGCTTGGAACTGCAGGAAGATTCTTTGAATCCTGTCTGGTGTGCTGGGGCGATGGACTGGGTGCCCACAGAAAGGTCTCTGAGTGCCACCTCTGGCACCCGTGCCTTAGGTCCGCCATCACTGTCCTAGTGCTAAAACAAATGCAGCAGTGTTACAATGATATCATTATCGAAAACCTCCGA
This sequence comes from Engystomops pustulosus, assembly GCA_019512145.1. NCBI lineage: Eukaryota > Metazoa > Chordata > Amphibia > Anura > Leptodactylidae > Engystomops > Engystomops pustulosus. Next base: position 56,577,286 of record CM033642.1, read on the forward strand.
TAATTCTATCTAACGCCGCTGCAGAGTACAACAGAAACACCAGACTGTATTCATGAGGGGGGGTTGTGGGCGGGATTAGAGGCTGTGACTGCCGCATGACGTGCGACAGTCACCACCGAGCTATGGAGCGAGCAAGCTTTGGGAGTGGTCCAGCATTTGTTATATACCCCGCAGCGAGAACGCTATCATTGTAACACTGCTGCATTCATTTTGGGAGCTGCTTACTACAGTACATGGCATGAAATATCAAATTTGTTGTGTAGAAAACAAGCCTTTATACAGCTTTAGACAAAAAAATTAAAAAAGTTATGGATTTTTTTTTTTAGGGTGGGGAGCAAAAAAATGAAAAAGGGCTGTGGGGTTAAGGGGTTAACACCTTAGGGACGTGGCCCTTTTTCGTTTTTGCATTTTCATTTTTCACTACCCACCTTAAAAACTCAGTAACTTTTTTATTGTTCCATGTAAAGAGCTGTTTTTGGTCTTGTTTTCTGAGTGACAAATTGTACTTCATAGTGATGGTATTGAATATTCCATGCTGTGTACTGGGACCTGCTACTTCTTCGAGGGGATACATATACCATACTCCCTGGAATAAACATACCAGGGCGCATATATATATATATATATCTACTCTGACCAGTATCCCAATTCCTATCTCCTAATTACAGTAGAATCCAGTACCCACTCCCACCACGACACGATTTTAATTCACTTTAATATAGGCTAGCACCGAATTCTTTGTACAAACATTAAGAAAAATATTAATTTGTTCATAACAATAAGGAACAATAAAAGTTAAGTTTTAAATTTGGTCCAAGGACCTCTTTTTCCTTGCAGAAATGCAAGAAATATGAGAATACAGAGTACAACAGAAACACCAGACCGTATTCATAAGGGGGGGTTGTGGGCGGGATTAGAGGCTGTGACTGCCGCATGACGTGCGACAGTCACCACCGAGCTATGGAGCGAGCAAGCTTTGGGAGTGGTCCGGCATTTGTTATATACTCCGCAGCGATAACGCTATCATTGTAACACTGCTGCATTCATTTTAGGAGCTGCTTACTACAGTATGAAATATCAAATGCATGAAATGATCAATATCAAATGCATGAAAATATCAACAGCATGAAATATCAAATTTGTTATGTAGAAAACAAGCCTTTATACAGCTTTAAACAGAAAAATAAAAAAAGTTCTGGATTTTTTTTAGGGTGGGGAGCAAAAAAATGAAAAAGGGCTGTGGGGTTAAGCGGTTAACACCTTAGGGACGTGGCCCTTTTTTGTTTTTGCATTTTCATTTTTCAATACCCACCTTAAAAACTCAGTAACTTTTTTATTGTTCCATGTAAAGAGCTGTGTTTGGGATTGTTTAATGAGTGACAAATTGTACTTCATGGTGATGGTATTCCATGCCGTGTACAGGGAAGCGGGGAAAAAAAATTCTAAATGCAGTGAAAATTATGAAAAAAACCATTTGCGCCATATTCTTGTGGGCTTGGATTTTACAGCTTTCACTGTGCTCCCCAAATGACAAGTCTGCTTTATTCTTTGCTTCAGTACGATCACAGGGATACCAAAATTGTATATGTTTTATAAGGTTTTCATACATTAAAAATTAAAACCTTCTGTACCAAAAAAAAAAAATAACTTTTTCATACTTCAGTGCATGGAGCTGTGGGTGGTGTCCTTTTTTTTGCGAATTTTGATGACGTTTTTAATGCTATTATTTTGAGGACTGCACAGCCTTTTGATCCCTTATTATATAATATTTTATATTTTTTAAAATGGCAAAAAAGTCACTTTCAAATTTGGGCACCATTTTCCGTTACAGTTTTAAATGCAGGGAAAAATCGCTATTATATTTCGATAGATCATACCACCACCCCCGCCGCCCTAGTCGGTCATGTGAAAATACCCTTAAAGTGGTTGTGTGTGAATATATTTATACATATAAAAGTAACCCTCTAATACCCGCCTCTCTCCGCACATCACTGTCAGTCCCTGTTAGTATACAGAAAGCAGCAGCACCACCCCAACCACAGCCTGCTATAGCCTGAAACTGATGCTGTAGCAGGCACGCAGTTGTGACCTGGATCGCACGGTACACTGCGGTTATTTTATACTATGACAATGCAGCTCTTTGTAACCCTGTTAAAGGGCCACCTTTTACAGTTTATTAACATTGATGTAGCTACTTTACATAGACTGTTATCATGTATAGGAAACTAGTCACTAATCTACAGAAAGTGTACTGTACAATCCAATCCACACATCTGCATCTCCCTCAGTCTTGAAGATTTCCATTCCTGAAGTGTCACTTTGAGGTGATAAGGCATGTGCCTCACTGCTGTGCTGTTGTTTCATCTTGGGTGCACTGGTTTTGTAAATGAGTAACACTTATCTTCAAGGATAGTTAAATGAGCACCCTATTGAGCATTATCTCTCCGTGAGTAATCACACTGATAATTGGCAGTGACACTAATCTGAAATTAATTAAACTGAAATGTAGGAACTGGAATTTTGCGCTACAAAAGACTGTAAGATGTAACTTTATGCTTTCCACATGGTGTGCTAATTGACATTATTGTCTTATGTTTATTTTGGATTGTACAGAAAGGGAAGATAAAGCAGATGGAAATTATATTTTAATAACATTGCATTATCTGTGTCCAAAATATTTGCTTCCAACAATTAAAATGCTTCCTTGGTAGGACTACTGAAGAGTTGAAACTTCATTTTAGATTTAGTGCCAGCCACGTTCATTTCACATATCCATCAGATTTAATTACATTAATAGAGAATAAAACACAAGCCTGCAGATGATTTCCAAAGCACATATTTCACTAAAAACCAAGCAGCAGTTCAAAAGCCCGATTTCTTTTTTTAATCATCATGTGTAGCTGGATGTTTCAGAGCAATTTCAGCTGAAATACAAAGCGGCAGAAAACCTGGCAGTTTCCAATCAATGTGCCATGTTAATCACTACAAATGAATATACCTTGCTCATGAAAGTAGCTGCTGGGATTCTAATTAGTTTTCTCCCAAAGAAGGTATTTACTTAAAATACTGTGCCGACTAATCACACAAACACGAATGAGGTCCTTATGGTAAAAAACGAATAAATAGAAGGCGCTGTCATCATTCACTCGGACCAGGTAACAGCCACATCCATCTCCAATTTATTAGAATATATAATATTCTGATTTATTTCTAAGACTACTATTATTAGACTACGTTTTTGCTTATTTGCTAAAAAGGACAAAAACCTCAAAAATCCCTGTTATCCAGGATTAGAAAAACACAATGGGGCACATGTATCAAACTTTTGGCTTTCCCTTTTCTTTAATTTTTGAGACTTTTCCTGGTGCTTGTGCTCATTTGTACCTACAGTCTGCCTTCAAAATTCGCCATTGTCTAGTTTTCTGCAGTGTTCAAGTACCACCTGAATCCAGATGTGAAAGTTGCGACTTTTCAAAAGTCAAAAGTTTAAACGCACATCTACAGCTGTCCCTGCCCGGCGTAGAAATTAGCTCAGAACCGATTACAACTTTTAGAGACTGATTTAAAAGGTCACAAATTCTGTAGAGACCAAATGTATCAATAACCCCATAGCGCAATAAGACGTACCTGTAAGTTTTATTGCGCATGGGGGAGTATGAAGAGGGCTCACGGACAAAGAAGCAAGCACCCGTCGCTAACACCCTTTGATTGCCGGCGGCATCAACCAGCCAGCGTCGATCCCCGTGACGTCATCGGGGAGCGGTGATCTGTTGTCATGACAGCCTCGGGTCACACAAAGATCCGAGGCTATCATGTTTTAGGCTATTACAATGTGCGATATTCACATTGTAATAGATGGTGTGCAAAATCCCCATATACTGCCATACTGTAGTATGGCAGTATATGGTAGGATCAATCAGACAACCTAGGGTTAAAGTACCCTTGGGAGTCTGAAAAATAGTAAAAAATAAAATTATATATTAAAAAAAACCTAAAAATTCAAATCACCTCCCTTTCCCTAGAAGAGATAGAGATATATATATAGTGAAAATCATAAACACATTAGGTATCGTCACGTCCGAAAATGCCAGATCTATCAGAATATATTAACTTTTTTTCACTGCGCGCAAAGTCGCAAATGGCTTTTTTTGCCATTTTGAAAAATATAAGAAATTCAATAAAAAGTGATCAAAAGCTCGTACAATCCTAAAAATAGTAACATTATAAAACCTATACAAAATTGCTATCTCCATATTGATCCAATTAATAAAGTAGGCATGCCATTTAGGGCGCACAGTGAAAGAAGTAAAATCCAAGCCCACAAGAAATGGCGCAAATGTGTTTTTTTATCATTTTCACTGCATTCAGAATTTTTTTCCCGCTTCCCAGTATACGGCATGGAATATTATGGTAAATACCATCACTATGAAGTGTAATTTGTTACGCAGAAAACAAGCCGTCACACAGCTCTTTACATAGAAAAAAATAAAAAAATTAGATTTTTGAATGTGGGGAGTGAAAAATCCTTAATCCTTAAGGGGTTAAGGAAAACCCGCTAAGATACCGGTACATCTGTTCTGCAGAAAAACCAAGAAATAAAACAGATGGAAAGAGCCGGACTTATGATACTTGTGCCCCAATGTTATCTCACAGAAACAGCACCATCGCTGCCCTTAGGTTGCATATGGTATTGTCGTTATACTCTTTGATAAATCTCCCATTCATATAATGGGGGAAATTTATCAAGGTGTCGCATAATAGACCAATGCAGTTGGGTTACACTACTCCAGATTTACTGTGCCAGATTTATCATGCTGGATTAGATTGGTTTACACCCTATAGCCATACTTAAGGTCACCTATTAGTTGATTTTAACGCAGTTGCAAAAATGTTTTTTTTTTTGCATTGTGGTGAATAACTGTTGTGAAGTTATGCCCCCTTTTCCTGAGGCCATGCCCCTTTTTTCAGAAAAGTGCATCAAAAGAGGACTAAAACCCTGAATAAACGTGGTGCAAGGCATTTCACTGAAATCTTGGCACCTATTACTTCAGAATTTTGGGTGCAGACAGCTTCATAAATATCCCCCCCAACCTCCACCCATTCGAGCATGGTGAACAGACCCTGCCTATATGTGTGGGTACTTTTTGTAGTATTTATGCACCCCTAATCTGACATCATGCTGCAATGGTTCCCTGCCTTTTGGTGCAAGCAGGTCACTATATGTTCCCAACACCATGCAAAATAACTTTAGCTTTATTTGGCTGCCAATAATTTTTAATGCATATTAGCGTACATAAACATTCGTAAAAAATACAGATACAGCTTGAGTTTCACAAGGGCCTAAAGTTATAGTTACCCAGGTCATTCATACTCATGTGGGGAACAATAAGTAATATTGTTCCATATCACTGTTTGTACTCTGTAATATTATATTTATATCATTTGTAAGGCGCTACAGAATTTGATGGCGCTATATAAAGATTATTATTCAATATTTAAACACTTATTACAGGCTTATTCCTACAATAAAATAAAATTGTTTAGCCCATTTAACCCCTTAGTGATGCAGCCTGAAAAGGCTCTAGTGACCGGGCATTTTTAACAATTTTTGTATGCGGTGGTAAAATGGCCAAAGTTTCAACTTTTTTTAATTTTTATTTGGGGTTAAAAGTGGAAAAAAAGTCTTGCTTTTTTTGGAATTTATAATACTTTTAGTTTTCAAATTAACTCAAAATAAACATTTTTAATGAATTCCCTATTTTGTTTCGGTCATTTTGATATATAACTGTGATATGTCTGGCCAAACAGGCGAACTATGAGCCGTTCTTTTTATGTGTGCGGATAATTTTTTTTCTTATTATTGGCTGAAGGTCATTGTATTTTTATGATATTTAGTAACATTTCAGTGTTTGTATTTTTTGACATATAATTGTCCCCAAGATAGAGTCAGTAAAAGACCCCTGGGAGGACGATTTTCCCTTTTTTTTTTTTTTTTTTACAACGTTATTCCGCCCTGTAATCTGAGTGGATCTGCTAAGCAGCTCCGTTACAGCGATAATGACGAATCTGTGACCCTGGGATTCTGTCAGAGCTGGACTGGGTCTAATTAGACCCAGCAGCTCTGGTTAACCGGTCTAAGGAACCGAAAGCAGCGCCACCTCTGCTCCTTAGTGCATTGCGCTCCTTCAGCACGATGTTGTGAGGAGCAGAGAAGGGAGAAGCGGCAAAGAACCACATCTCCCCGGTGTCTCCAGGTGTCAGAGACTGAGTCCTGCTCCCACAGCTACAGTAGGAGCAATAGAAAACGGCAGCTACATCTAAAGACGTCGCTGCAGACTAGGGACCTGCTGTCAGTGGGTGGTCCCAGAGGAGTTAAAAGTGATTTAGAATTTCCTAGTACTGATACCCTATTTACAAGCACTCATTTACAAGAAGGGGACAAAGCTTTAGTAGGGGCTACAAGTATACAGCTTTCTGGTATACACAATCCCCGTGGCTCCTTCCAACAGGTGAACTACGGGGTGCCTAGGGTAAGCTGCCATATACCTGCTATTGATAATGTATATTATGAATTATTGAATTGTCAATACTGTGCCCTCAGAAAACCTCTGCAATACATCCATCTGCAGTAGCACCCTAACCACCAGTACCTTGTATTTAACCTATAAAATATTAATATATTTATATTTTATATACACAGTATATTAATCCATGCACCTTCTGGACGTTGCTTTCTGTAAATATATAGATTGTGTTTGTGTTGTGATTGAAGAGATTATAGAAGAGTTTATTGTATTTAAAAACAACTTTACAATTTATTTAGGAAAAATATAGCCATACAGGCGTTATTTTCTTTCCGTTTTCTTGAAAAACAAACTTTTACCACAACTACAGTTTGATTCTTTTACATTTCATGATCCAAGTCCACTAGAAATGTAGATTGTACTTCCCTAATAATCAATGACAAGTCAGAGTAGCGGCCAGGCTATGTGTTGTCTCAATTTCTCCGGAAAGAAGTAAAAAGTCTCTCTGCATTTGTTAAAACAATGCATTCTCCCAAGATTTCAATTCTTTCTCTAGCCCTTGAGGGTTGGCTGTGTTATACTCAGAGTTCTTGCTCTCGCTCTTTCTTCAAATAGGAATGGACTCCAGAGCCATCTAATGGCAGAGTTGAATATATCTATGAACAAAAGTCAACAGCAGGACAAAGCCCTCCAGCACAGCTCTGCCTTATAGAAGATACTCACGGAAATAATAGTAAAATATATATAGTATTTGTTGGTTTATTATTTCATTAGCCTACATATTATACTATTTAAGGATTACAGGATTACAGAGCGGAAAGAGTAAGGATACAATATTTTGATGCAGTGCTAGTAACATAAAAAACGCAGTGCTATATTATCTATCTTTTTAAGGTAAATGTTGGTCACATACAGTATTACAAACACCTGGTTCAGGCTTGTGGTGCCACTGAAGTGTTCTCTTTCCTTCATTTTAATTTTCTAGCTTAAGTTACTTATCACTATCCTCCTCCGATCCATACCGCAACAATTTAGTTGCTTCGTCATCTCCAGAAATTCTGTTCTTAGTTATTTAAAGGGGTATTGCCATCTGGGCATTTACATTTAATTAAATTCATTTGCCATATGTAAACATTTCTTCAGTTGGATGTTAATAAAAAAAAATGTTCCTGTGTGAAGATAATTTCTTATAAATGTAGTCATGTTGTCCCTTAGAAACGAGATGGCTTCCTCGGATACGACCACGTCACACTCTGGCAGCGGTGGCCAGACTTGCGCTATAGGGTCCTGCCGGACCACCAGGATTCAGCAATCATTACCACAGGACGGCTGTGCGACATGTAGTAACTCCAGGACATTTTATATACAATATACTTTTGTTTCTTTGTGCAATCCCTCCAGCAGAGGTGGCCATATCCGAGGAAGCCATCTCGTTTCTAAGGGAGAGTATGACTACATTTATGGGAAATTATCTTCACACAGGAAAATTTTTTTTTAATAACATCTAATTGAAGAAATGTTTATGTATGGCAGATTAATGAAACTGAATGTGAATCCCCAGACGAGAATACCCCTTTAAAGTACATTTCCCCATAGCAAAGTGTCAGACAAATGAAGTTTCTGGGCTATTTCTAGCTAATGATTCCTGTCCCCAGACTGCCACTGCCTTTGTCCTGATATAGGGGGTTCAAGGGAGAAAACCACTCGTAGTAGTGTCCCAACGCCACATTGGTTAAATGACATAGTGCCTGCTGCTCATTTATGTACTTCGGACCCCTTGTAGTTTTGCACTCATAAGCATGAATAGCCGCATCCCAATCCAATTCCATCACCGCAGACTGGCCACATTGAAAATAGCTAGCCCTCACCGTTCTACTTTCCTTTAAAGGGAACCTGTCACCAGAAGACCAATTTTTAGCCCCTGCCAGTTATTGTATTTAAAAAAAAAAAAAAAAACAGTTTTACATGCCATTTGACCCCTGGCAGTGGCTATAGGCTATAGAGGAGCGGTACCCCCTTCCTCAGGAAACTGCTCCTCCGTGGGTTCTTTTTAAATATATAAAATGCCCATCACGTCCGCGCAGGAGCAAGAATGCCTGACGCGGTCATTGAGTTGATGACAGCGGGTGGAGCACCTCTTGATGACGTCGGCAGGGGTCTGCAACAATGTCGTTAAGTCGGGTGATGGGCACTTTATATATTTGAAAGGACATACAGAGGAGTAGTTTCCCGAGGATGGGGAGGAAACCACTCCTCTATAGCCACTCCCAGAGGACGAATGGCCTAGTCACAAAGCACATGGCATTGAAAGGTACTATATAACTTTTATTAAGTAAAACCTATTTTTATTTTTATACAAAAACTCATTGGCAGGGTCTATACTATGCTGTATGGGCTCTGGGGGGTGCTAAAAAGGGGCCTCATGGTGAGAGGTTCCCCTTAATATGATATGTATGACTACTGTTTCCTTGGTGGTTCACAAGACTGAGCTTCCTGAGCACTTTTCCTCAGCTTTGACTTTGGTACTTAAACCTGGTGGTATTTACTGTCAGTAAGCTTTACTTCCCATTAAAATATATACCATGTGACCTCCACCTAGGCATTCACCAACGTACAGCACCCGCCTTCACCACTGGTCAATACTGTTTAATAGCTTAACTGTAAAAAGATGACCGTTTTGCGTCATCTTCCAAATTTAAAGGTGCTCTCCTATAAAGCACACTTTTACCTTATTCACATTAACAGAAGACCCTAAAAGCCCAATGTGAACTGAGCCGTTGTGTACGAGCATCAATTTTGTGATCTGTCGGGTTGCAGCTATGGGAATCTGACATTTGTAATCTCTTGCAATGGATTTGCAATGCATTGCTAAGCATAAAATCTATGGTGAACAGAATTTCAACAGAATATATATATATAGTCTCATCTGATTAAGTTATTACTCTGTAATGTCTTGTTTAGTTTATGTACCCCATAATCTGTGCAGCACTGCGGAATATGATGGCTCTATATAAAAAAAGCTTTATTATTATTATAAGGAGGATAACACTTCCTAACATATATAGTGTATAAAAAGCCATCCAAATCGGTTTATCTTTTATATTGTGCCTGCAAATCTGCTTAAAAAGCATATCATCAATTCTTTCTAATATTTAACCCTGAAATAATGCAATCCACAATCCCACAATTAGCACTGAGCAGGCTTCAAGAACATGTGCATAAAACAATCATTTACAGATCCAACATTCCTTGGAGATGCTTGAAACATGTTGGCGTGAAAGAATCTGCAGATCGATCCACACAGTACAAGGGAAGGCTCTTGTTAACTGGGTGAGAAGGCTGGGACTGTGCACCTACTCGATTGCCCGAGGTGCCGCTCCTAACACACAGGCCTGCTTTCCATAATTGACACGAGCTGCGACTTCCCTCTCTACAAGGGAATAGAAAAGCTTGACTGCTCATCTGTGAGCCTCTGATTGGTCTCCACATCCGTATGATCCAAATGGCTGCAGTGAGTATGTGGAGATCCCACAACGAGCTCAGGAAACCGGTGTGTGAGGAAAATCAATACATACATTCTAAGTGTACTAAAGGCAGTGCTGGGAGCGGATACGAGGAGCAGCGAAGGATCTGCATCGGCGTACAGCAATCAGCATAAATAATGGCCATTACTTTTGAGCTTTTTAATATTCACCCGGGAGAGAGGACGATGCAGGTAGAATCATTCTATATGAGCTTCCAAGTACTGTACAGCAAAGGAGAAATTGTCTACACCAGTATAACACAGACTCCCTTCATCTCTGATCCATTCCCATTACAGATCAGTCAAAAAAGCAGGATATCATTACAGTCAGTCCCCAACTCCCAGCACAATAACAGCTCGTCTACAGAGGATCCTATCAGTATTTACTGTCAACACAGGCTGTTTTATTCATGATGGTATTTATCCTCTTATTGGCACACTTTACAATTTCAAAGGCAAAATCACACTCGTGCCAGGATCACTGAAGTCTATGCCCTCCGTATTAACAGAAGCTGACCTCTGCCCACCACGAGGGCCCCGAAAACAAAATCTCAAGTGTTCTGCTAAACAGAATTTAGATTACAAACAACTAAGAAATCTGAGAAATGCAAAGAAATAGAACCCCTTCATTATAGTAAAACATTTAAATTTTAAGGACAAAAAAAATTTAAAGGATCATCAGGATGAAGAATTATAAACCAAGCACACTGTAATACTGGAGTGTGCCCCCTCTGGCGGGGTTCGCTCTTCTTTAAGCTTCCTATGCCCTTGATTTTAAGAAAAAAAATAAGGAAATCCACCATTTATTTTTATGCATTGTGAACCAAACATGACAGTGAAAATGGTGAAAAACCGCATTTGCGCCATTTTCTTGTGGGCTTGGATATTACGTCTTTCACTGAGCGGCCCAAATGACATGTCTACTTTATTCTTTGGGTTGGTACGATTAAGGGGATACCAAATTTGTATAGGTTTTATAATGTTTTCATACATTAACAAAAATTAAAACCTCCTGTACAAAAATAATTTTTTTGATTTTGCCAACTTCTGGCGCTAATAACTGTATTACTTTGTTGTGTACGGAGCGTGGGTGTGTCATTTTTTGCGAAATTTGATACCATTTTAATTATATCATTTTTAGGACTTGTACGACCTTTTGATCACTTTTTATAGGATTTTTTTCTATATTTTCAAAATGGCCAAACATCAGTGCCATTTTGGACTTGGGCGCATATGTCGTACGGGAGTTAAACCACATTGAAAACAATATATTTGATAGATGGAAATTTCCGCGTCGATACCTAATTGTTTTGATTTTACTGTTATTTATATTTATGTCAGTTTCTAGGGAAAAGGGTGCTCTTTGGAAGCTATCACATGCATAACTGCCATGAAATGTCAAACCTCCCTTTAACTAATCCATCCTATGTCCTATCTCCATCGGTTATCTGGCAAACAGCTGATATATGACCAGGCTCCAGGCTTCTCGGCATCTTTTCACCGGGCCCCTGTAAATAAGATGGCGGGTGATGGATGGTTCAAGCAGCGCAACATCCGCTTTTAGAAGATTATTAAATTATTTATATTGTTCCTTATAAAGAATGGTGGGACCAATTTTACAAACCTTGTGTCACCCCTCGATCCTCATGTCTGTAACTCGTTGTGAGCAGGGCCCTCACTCCTATTTCTTATGATCGTTTGATCTTTGTAAGTACAGATCGTTGTATAGTCCCTATGATGTAAAGCTACGGAATTTGTTGGCGTGTATATACATAAAGAAATAATATAATAAATAAATAATAATAATAATAAAATATAATGGTGTTGTTTGAAATTTTAGGTTTTTTAATATTATTTTTTTTTTTTTTTAATCTTTTTTAATGTTTTTTTTACTATTTTCAGACTCCATAGGACGTTTAACCCCTTAAGGACGGAGGAGTTTTTCGGCTTCTTTTCGCGCTCTTCCAACTTCAAAAATCCCATAACTTTTCATTTTTCGGTACGACCTGTGTGAGGCTTTATTTGTGGTAACAAATTGTACTTCCCGCAATGTTATTATTGTAACAGATTGTACTGACGAAGTGAAAAAAAATTCCAAATGTGGAAAATTGAAAAAAAAAACCGCAAGGCAGTCACAAGTCTGTGGGGCTCAGTTTTTACGACTCTTCACTCTTCGCTCCAAATAACACACTACTTTATTCTTGGTCGGTTCGCTGGCGGATGGTGATACAAATTTATATAGGTTTATGTGTGTTTAATACATTAACAAAAATTAAACGAATGTGGACACAAAGAAAAAAAATTTTTGCCATCTTCTGACGCTAATAACTTTTTCATACTTGGCGCACACAGAGATGTTTGAGGGGGTCCATTTTTTTGCGAAATGAAGGCAACGTTTCATTGCTCCACCAATTGAGGTCGTGCGACATTGTCATTTTTTTATTTCTTTTTTATGTTAGTCAAAAAGGTTTGTAATTAAAAGTCGCATTCGGACCATTTGGGCACCATTTCCCACTTGGCAGGTCACCGCGGCCGTTACACCGTTTAATTTGTAGATCGGATTTCATTGGGACGCGGCGGATAACCTAATTTGGTTTGTGATTTTTTGTTTATTATGTTTTATATCCTTCTAGGGAAAGGGGGTGAGGTATTGAACTTTAATTTTTAATTTTTTTCATTTTTTTAAAATTTTTTATTTTTTTTTTCACCATATCTTTAGACCACTCTCGAGGGTACATTAACCCAGATGGTCAGATCGTGCTCCCGATATACTGCAATACTTCTGTATTGCAAATATGGCATATTGTTGCAGCAATCATTACAAGCCACTGGCTATTGTAACGAATCTGCCGCTGCCGATAGCTCGTGTCAAGAAGACACGAGGCTACATGGCAAACCGATCGCCAGCCCCCCGATGACGTTCGGGGGCGTGGCGCTCGAGAAAAAAGATGGCGGAGCCGCGCGCGCCGTCTTTTTAAACGCAGCGGCGACTTTGCGGCGCGTTGAAGGGGTTAATAGCCGGCGATCGGTGCACGCACGCGACCGGTATTAGCGGGTGGGGGTTTTGTGCAATATGCAAAACCCCACCTTTGATGAAGAGAGGACTCAGACTCGTGGAGCCCTCTTCATACATCCTTAGAACTCTGCGCCGTAGAGGCTACGGACGCAGAGCGTAGGGTTAACCTAGGTTGTCTTGATCGATCTATCATATACTGCCATACTACCGTATGGCAGGTAATGGGGATTTCCTCGCATTTCATTACAATTGCCATCCAATGAAGGGGTTTAAAACGAAATCGCCTCGGGATCTTCGGAAGACCAGAGGCTACCATGGAGACGGATCGCCACCCCACGATGTCCTCACGGGAGCGGTAATCCCAGGTAAGGATGGCGGCGGCCCATGCGCCGCTTCTTTTGAGCTGCCGGCAGCTTTGCCAACAGCCATCGCTGTGAAAAAAACCCGCGCTCGGTGCTAGCATATGCAGCAAGACTTACCGGGATGAAGAGGGCTCAGTCGTGAGTCCCTCTCCATGCAGCGCGACCCGGCCGGCTGCTGTGAAATACGGCGGGTTGGTCGCGTACTGGTTAAAAATTTGCTCCGTTAGCAGAAAAATGCTGATGCATGCACGTAATGAAGAATTAAATGTACTGGGCCTTAATCAGTCGTTAATTTCCTACGCGCGGTCCTGTTGCAGAGCATGACAAAGGACAGAAGATGGCCACTGGGCAGGTCGTGTGATCACCACTACGTTGGCTGTAGTCTGTTGGTTGCAGTACATCCAGTATGGTATGTGTTTTGGTGACGGCAGTTACAACATAAACTATGGTAACAGAGCAAGAAACCTGTAGATCACCACTGGGCAGCAGAGCATAGAGGGAGGAGGAGTTATTGAGAACTAAAGGATCGTGGGACTTGTAGTTTGCAGTTGCAGCCATCTTGGTGATACTTCAGCAAAGAGGCCATAACTTCTGTAGATTAAAATAAAACTATTTAAAGCTCCATGGTTGACTAATGAAATTGTGTTTTGTTACATTCATTATTTAAGCATTATGAGTTTTTGTTCAGAGCTTTTCACATTCCCAGAATACCCCTGTAAGCCCTACAAAGAGCTTTGATGTTTGGATGTTTCATTTCAGGACGGGTAAAAAAAAAAGATAAATTCTAGTGTGGAAAAGCTTTTTATTATAATGAAGCAGTAGAGTGCCCACCAATTCAGATTGTGTCGCTGTGGGATGGCATAAGGATGCAACAGTCACTCAGTATAAGGAAACACTTGCACTCCATGAACCTTATGGCAGCTGCCACTACCTTTCATGGACACAAATTTTCAAGATGTGATAATGCATATCTCCAGAAACGTCAACAACAGCTCTAATCTACCAGTTAGGTGGGACATCCTTTCTGCACTGTGCCTTCGACCATTACATTACAGAACTCAGCCAAACCACGACCAGGGCCCAAATTGAATCCCGTGTAATGTCCCAAAGTGTAAATGTCCCAAGGAATGTAAAGTGTAAATGTCCCAAAGTGTAAATCTACTCTCATTCAATTTCCCTCTGTAGGGCTCATTCCTTGGTTTGGCTGCAGGCACAGAGTACAAAAATAACCAGATAAGTGGTGCCAGAGATCAAAGCAACGAGATTGTTCACAGAACAATTGCGGCAGCCTATAAACGTGAGCTGAGCTACTCGACCAAACATTGTGTTATACATAGCACACAGACTTTATTGTGATTCTAACCAATAACCACCATCCATCTGTACTCTGAACACATTCTCTTTATCATTACATTAAACCCCAATCTAACTCCTCAGCAAAGAGCCCCCGCTGTCACTTTGTTCCCCCTGCGAAAGCTGCACAGTAGGCTCTCGCTTTGCCTAGTGTGTGTGCTCTTTAATATCTAAGTCAGGCCACATAGATTGCTTTAAAAAATAGAACTATAAGTCAATGCTCTTTACGCCAAAAGGTTCACAACAATGGTTGTTAAGATAAATATGTATCATCTTTATATTATATAGTAATGATTGGGCCAAACTGATAAATTCAATCATGTTATCCATTCATGATTCTGATGGGGCAGGAATGGCATCGACAGCTGGAGTATCCTCTCCAGCTCAGAGAGCCACCCATTCCTCTCAGATGCCACCTTTTTTCCCTTAGAGACCTGCCACTCCGACTCCCCTCACGGAGGCACCATAGAAAAAGGGGGACATAGATAAATAGGTGGCATAAAGTAAGATGTGTGGAAACTAGTGGAATGGGGCAAGAGAGAACTTGAAACATAATAAAAGGGAAGAAACTACCGTTTTTTCGAGGCACCATCAATAAATGCTGCTAAACGTCTAGCGTTTCATATATAAGTGCCCGGCTACAAGGCGCAACTGATTACAAGGATGAATGACCAGCAGGTGGCAGACCTGTGCACAGCTCAAGGCAGTTACAGTTCCACGCAAACGTGTCTCCAGTGCACAGAGCTCGGACCTCAGAGGAGTGGGCTGGTAGGGCTTAATGTTGCAAGGGTTATGCTGCAGGGGTTAAGCCGTCTCACTCTGCCCCTTCTCTTTCCCTCCTCAGACAGGGTGTTAGTCGTGTTAGGTTACCGGTGGCTCCCTCTCTTTCCCCTGTTACAGGGCTGGAAGGTATAGGGGTAAAATTGCTCTGGCGGCCAATGAGGACTGCCGTGCGGTCAGCACTTTGGCGCGTTGGCGGAACTGCCGTCACTGTAGGGACGCATCGGCGGCTCCAGTTTCTGTGCTAGGGGAGGGCAGGATGGGCACAGTGTTGGTCGCAGTGCCAAAGCACTTCAGGAGCAAGTGTGGGGTATTATGACCGGTGTACAGTGTGGGCTCGTGCAGGATATTGCTGGCTCGGAGCTCTTAAACACTTTTAAATGTTATACAGTACGTGTTGTCTGTAAGTACGGTTCATATATAAGGCGCACTGAACTAAGAGAAAATCAAAGGATTTTTTGGGAGCCTCATAGTCCGAAAAATACGGTAGATGGAGTGTAAATAGAAAAATAATTTTCTTTTAAATTGCCTAGCCCTAATAATGCAGACGTTTCAATGTACCCTCTCCCCCCAAATGAGAAAATCTCTCATCTAATAGGATGCATCTCAAATCTGTGGCAACTAGAAGGGAATGTAAATTTTAACCGTAAGTTAGCGTTTCTTAACTTACTAGGGGAAATTATTATAGTAAAGCTCTGTAGGCTCACTATGCTCCCCTCTCCCAGCTAAGCTCTGATATCCACTTTTTAGAAAAGTCAGAAGCAGATGTGCCAAAAACAAAAAAAAGTACTGAAATCATATCATTAACAATAGAAAAACTAGTGTAGAAGAAATTAGGAAATAGCCCCAATTTGTTTATCTATATACTGTATATAGCCTCAATCCGCTACACTGCATTCATACCCATTTGTGGAAACTCTAGAGGACAAAACAGATGAATAATTTATTCTATTTCTGTATAGAGAAACCACCCTTCATCAGCATCATTATTGTAATAGAAATTCATATTGTTTAACTCTGCAGGACACCCCATCAGCATACTGCTACGCTAACACATTTGTTCCATTAATGGAGACAAGCAATAATTCAGCTCCCATCAGCCGTTCCAAGAGTAGAATAGTAGTACAACAAACACACACGAGGAATCCCAACAGCCTCCAAAAGGTGATATGAACAATAAAACCTGAAACGCATCAAATTACTGAAGCAATCCTGAGGTTCAATAATTCAGACATGCAAAATCATTATGTCATTAGGCTAATCTCAAAGAGAGCACAGGCAGACCTTTATAGGAAGAAAACACTGCATTATTTGCTTCAGCTTAGAAATCAATTACCTTTCTACCTCTTTTTGTGAGGCAGACATACATTTTAATGAAGGAGAAATTGCAGAATAAGAGCTGCATTCTTTGACATGATTTCAATGACCTTCACCATTGTACTTGATGACCAGAGGCACCGAATCAATTACCCAAAACTGTGGAAATGTGACCGTAACCTTTCACTCTGCTACCATGTCAACTATGTCCTGAATAAAAACTTTATCATTTATCAAGATTTCCCATTATGTAAAAGAAGAAAAGTACAAAATGTACAAACAGTACAATACAGCTGAAATGTTCATTTCTATACAAAATAAATATATTACCACAAATTGTTCTCGTGTTATGAAGCCATGTTCACAAGACAGAATTTAACATCCTTTATGTGCTAGAATCTGCTTTTCAATGCACGTGAATGGATGCAGTCATGGAATGTATTATGTGTAGCTCCACTGCCCCCTGCCTGGTCAATAATCATCACATTGGCAATCTGGGTTGTGCGGGCAAAACAAAACATTGGGTCCACTTATCTCTACCCAATATCCACACTAACTACTTAAAGAGGTATTCCCATCTATTCTGGATATATCCACAGAATAAGTCATGAATAGATGATAGATGTGGGTCCCCCCACACCACTGACCACTTATCCGCAGCCCCCTCCATTCAACTGTATGGGAGAGCCATCTAGAGCCGAGACTATACATTTGCTCCATTAGATATAAATGGTGAATGGACATGCGCTGCACCATCTCCATCAGCCCAGGTCTGCAGACCTTCATTCCCAAGACACATTCCTGTGGATATGTCGTGAATAGATAAGATGGGAATACCTCTAAGAACTAGTCGATGTCTTGAAGAGCTGTTCAAAGCCCTATAACATCTTACAAAAATGAGAGGATGTGTAAAAAACCACGGAGACATAAAGTAGACATTCAGTGAATGTTATTTTCTTTTGCTATTATGACTATGTGTGGAAAAAGTAGAACATTTTGAATTTCGAAAATCGAGAATTTTTACATACCACTAAAATTTTTCAACTCACATGAAGTACAAAGTGTCACAAGTAAACAATTTCAAAATCACTTGGATATGTTTAAGTGTTTCAAAGTTATAACTATTTATAGTGACACAGGGAAGATTCGAAAAAATGGGGCGTGTCAGGAAGGTGAAAAGGGGCATTGGCAGTAAGGGGTTAAGGACATTATCTTAATAAAACCAGCACTCATATTATAAAGTAAGGGTTTAGATAACATGCAGACTTTTACAGGCCACACCAGCATGCTCAGGTTAGTATTTTTCAGAAAAATACATTACATTCTTACCACATCATCAGTCAAGTTTCTTAGTTTGTTTATTTGCTGCATGAAAAAAGAAGAAAAAAAATGTAAACATGAATATATTGCATTATGCTTGAAACATGCATAGAGTAGTCTACCAAACTAGTGCCGAACAGAACAAGGCATAGAAAAACAAATCATACCGTTACAGCACTGCTGACAAAATACCTTTTTATACGCACACATCCACGCACACATCCGCGCACACATCCGCGCACACATCCGCGCACACATCCGCGCACACATCCGCGCACACATCCACGCGCACACATCCGCGCACACATCCGCGCACACATCCGCGCACACATCCGCGCACAAATCTGCTGTGGCGCGGACTGGTGTGGTTCCGGGAGAAGTGTGTCTTCATGCCTCAGGTGACACATTTCTGGTACCATTTTCTTTAAGTGGTGTTCAGGGGTGTGTTTGTGTTTATGGTAGTACAGAACATATAGATTCAGGACGCTAAATAAAAGTGTACACACCTGCTCCTGATAATCTAACCAGACTGTCACCCACAGAACTAGAGGGATCATAATCGTTGTCTGATTAGAGAGGCACCCTGGGATTTTGTGCAGACTGACCATCACTGAGCGATGTGAGCAAAAAAAGCAATAAACTGATTAAATGATAAAGTAGGATTAAAGTGATCTTTATTGTGGTAAACATCACGAGGGGATTAAAATTTGAGATTTCCTTAGTGGGAACACCCTTTAAGTAAAACAGGTCACCGTGGGACATAACTACAGTCCGCATACTGCTAAAACCGCAAACACCCACTTGGGTAAGTACTGGAATCAGTTTTTTTTTACTTTTTACTGTGATTGTTTAATAGACTTTAGAAAACTCAGACCAACACAATCCAAGAAAGAAAATAGAACAATATTATAAATATAAGAAGGCAGAGTTTTAATGGAGCAATCACTAATATAAATCAGTGACAAAATGACACAATAGATATGTTTAATAGCACAGACCCGCAGATATTTTAATCTCTCATGCATACGGATAAATCCCGTATTCAAACAGCTTCAGCTCCCTCTGTAACTTATATGATGTTGTCATGTGCAATGCATTTTAACATCTTGGAAAATTTATGAACCTTAAATCCTTCACATCAGATGTCTCTGTACAAGTTTTTCAATTTGTGGCTTTGACAGTAGCTATAGTGCGGTGTAATATATGTCTCTATGTGCTGCTATAGTGCGGTATAATATATGTCTCTATGTGCTGCTATAGTGCGGTATAATATATGTCTCTATGTGCTGCTATAGTGCGGTATAATATATGTCTCTATGTGCTGCTATAGTGCGGTATAATATATGTCTCTATGGGCAGCTATACTGCGGTGTAATATATATGTCTATGTGCTGCTATAGTGCGGTATAATATATGTCTCTATGGGCTGCTATAGTGCAGTGTAATATATGTGTCTATGTGCTGCTATAGTGCGGTGTAGCATATTTCTCTATGTGCTGCTATATTGCACTATAATATATGTCTCTATGGGCTGTATAGTATACAATGTGTTGCACTATATGTATATGATTTGTTGTACTGCATATTTGCAGATCCCGGTTGCTATAGAGCAGTGGTGGCGAACCTGTGGCACTGGTGCCAGAGGTGGCACTCGGGGCCCTTTCTGTGAGCACCCAGGCCATCACCCCAGCATGAAGTTCACCAGACAGGACTCAAAGAATCTTCCTGCAGAATCTTCCTACAATGATAGACGAGATTTTCCTTCCTCCTTTCAACTGCGTTGGTGTCCTTAGGAGGCTGCACAATTGAAAGTTGTCAAAGAACAAGGAGAAATACATTATTGCTTAAATTGGTGTGCTGGCACTTTGCAATAAATAAGTGGCTTTTGGTTGAAGTTTGGGCACTCAGGCTCTAAAAGGTTGGCCATCACTGCTATAGAGTATTGTACTGTGGTATAAATATACAGTATCTGTGTCACAGTGATGTAGAGCTACAGTTACATTTTATTTTGAATATGTCACCCACGATCTGTACTTTGGAATATAAAGGCACTATAGAAATAGTGATACTATGTCATATCTGCAACATCCCCCACCGGGGCCTAGCCCTTGAGGTGAGGCCTGGAGACAGCCGGGGCCCGGTTTCCAGGATATTTGCTTTTTTTCCCCCATGCTTTTAATTTATGTCGCACAATATCTAAGTTACGTTGTATCAGCGTCTTTCTAACATGTGGGTTTCATTACATTATATTAACATAGTGTAACAGGGTGGTCCCACCCAGAGAAGTATGCTGTTAGCTCAGCAAATCATTTAAGAGGTAACACATTGGGGCTGATTTATCAAGCTGTCTGAAAGTCAGAATATTTCTAGTTGCCCATGGCAACCAATCACAGCTCAGCTTTCATTTTACCAGTGCTCATGGTTTCCAGGATATTTGCTTTTTTTCCCCCATGCTTTTAATTTATGTCACACAATATCTAAGTTACGTTGTATCAGCGTCTTTCTAACATGTGGGTTTCATTACATTATAATAACATAGTGTAACAGGGTGGTCCCACCCAGTGAAGTATGCGGTTAGCTCAGCAAATCATTTAAGAGGTAACACATTGTGCTAAAAAAGGCAGGATAATGTTATAGAGCAGGAGGCACAGAGAAGACCTGTACAGGAGATGTTCAAGTACTGGTTTGAAAAGATAATGTCTGCTATATGGAATACATATTTCCCCAACAGAACACTCTGCAAGGATCAAGACTCCTAGGACTGATATAATATAGGACTAGGAAACTAGGGCTACTAAGGAACAGCAGCGCCACCGGGAGGCTGCAACTTCCAGAAATACATACAATATATACTTCTAAAAGTTATAATCACCGAGCAGGACTTCAAGCTTGACTTCTAGGCGTAGAAACAGCAGAATAAAATACAAGTTATACCAGAGATCTTCCCATATGCTATATAACAGTGGTGGCAAACCTATGGCACGGGTGCCAGAGGTGGCACTCTGAGCACTCTCCGTGGGCACCCAGGCCATCACCCCAGAATGAAGTTCACCAGACAGAACTCTAAGAATCTTCCTGCAGAATCTTCCTACATTGATAGGGGAATTTGCCCTCCTCCTTTCAACTGCGTTGGTGTCTTTGGGAGGCTGAACGATTGAAAGTTGTCAATGAACAAGGAGAAATAAATTACTACTTAAATTGCTGTGCTGGCACTTTGCTATAAATACGTGGCTTTTGGTTAAAGTTTGGGCACTCAGGCTCTAAAAGGTTAGCCATCACTGCTATATAACAATCTGCTCCGCTTCTCCTGCTCTATAACTGCCACACATATACCACTCAATTTTCAGCAGGACAAGGTACAATTTACAAAGTAACACATTTCTAAACTACAATTTAAAAAGTAGAGGCCTCTTCTGCTGATCAAAATAAATTTCACTTCTTATGGCCCAACAGACCAACTGATTTAGTGAGAAGAGTTGAGTCAGGTCACACATTTTCTCTGCATTCAAATATTCGGGTAAGCGGATCATCCCCTGTCACTATCTCTACCCTCTGGTCCATGGAGAGTACAGAGCAGGGGAATACTGTCTAGGATAGTTACCAGTCATCCCAGCACAAGGGAAACAGACGCGTTCTCTTGTTGTGTCCTGATTGGATTAGTTTTCACGAAAGCATTTATCATGGAGGGGCAGCACTTGCCATGTCATGGCTCTCTAGTTGTATCTGTGGCTGGGCCTAATATTGCAGATCACTGCAGCTCAATCCCATTCAAGGGAAAGCGAATGAGCTACAATACCAGACACAGCCACTACAAATGATTTGGGCAGATTTATCTATTTAAAACCCAATTCTGTCGTAATTCACACCCGAATTGTCATGTGCCACATTTATCAAGGGATATGCATTTAGAAATTTTATTAAAAAAAGGGTGCGGCCTCCAAAAGGAGTTACGTCTTGGCAGGCAGAACTCAGTCAACCAAAAATTGTGCAAATAATAATACAACTACCCAAACAATAAAATATACCAAAATTTAAGCGATAATATTTGAAAAAGAAGTCAATGTATTAAAGTGATTAAAATACCCATGGTCCTATATGACGCGTTTCAGGTCCTCGAAGCAAATAATAGACTCGACGTATATATCACCTATCACCAAACGTTATCACCCGAGTCGCCGTCCACGGTGTCTCCCTTTATCATCAGACAGTGAAAAATCTGGTGCATGATGAGACTCGTCTAATGGCTTATTTACACATCCAATTTTTTTCTCACGATGCCATCCATGAAAATAACGATAAAATAAGAGCAGGTATGCTATGTTTTTTTAAATTTCAGTTTTTTCCCAACAGTTCCGTGGTCAATTGAAAAGATTTTTTCGGCTGTCCTATTTTGTTTGGGGATCACTGACAAAATGATAAAAAGTCTGTGGGGCACATTTACTAAAAACAGTGCAGTCTACACTAAAAGTAGTGTCCTGTGTAGTGTACAGAGGTGCACCAACTTTTTTTTTGGTGCATCTTCAATACAATTCTGTCGGACTTTGCATGATAAATGTGTCACATGATCTGACTGTGACCAGAACGCCCATTTCAATTACAAAATTTGTGTTGTTGAGTGCAAGCACGACACAAAAGGGTCAAGTGCGACACATATGTAGCGCGGACACATCATAAATACATGTGCAAGCAGTTTGCACATGAAAGAGCGTCTAGTCTGTACACCGGTCTACTTTGGGACACTTTTGACATATCCGCCCCACTGCATGAAACCACATTTGCTAGACCGCCTGGCACATTCATTCAGATAATTATAGGGCAGTGATGGCAAACCTTTTAGAAACCGAGTGCCCAAACTACAACCAAAACCCACGTAAAACCTACGTATTTTTCGCAAAGTGCCAATGCGACAATTTAAGCAGTAACTTATCACTCCTTGCCATGTCATGGCTCTCTAGTTGTATCTGTGGCTGGGCCTAATATTGCAGATCACTGCAGCTCAATCCCATTCAAGGGAAAGCGAATGAGCTACAATACCAGACACAGCCACTACAAATCATTTGGGTCACAGGTTTAAATTGTATAGGCACCTTAGGACACCAATACAGCAGAAAGAAGGAGAGGAACTTATCATTGTAGCCTCCTTCTAGGGTCCTGGACTGCCTGGGACTGTAAGAGGCCTTGAGTCCTGTCTGGCGAACCCTGCCCTGGGGTGATGGCAAGGGTGCCATGCCAAAGGTTCGCCATCACTGGTATAGGGCTTGCAGGATATTAAAATCCAGGACAAAAAAAAAAGTGTGGGAAAGTATATTTTCTAAATATGATGTACTAGACACCTTACACAAGTGCTTCCTTTAGAGTGTGGCGTTTTTGGGGATGCCCAAAAAAAAAAAACACAGCCGAAAAACTTAGAATTAATGTCCTTACATCTGTGCCTTGCAGGAAAAATAAAGTCATAATATGCAAACAGGTCATTCCCCGTCAATGGGTACGAGAGGTGTGTAGAGTAGTAGACAAAAATGGGGCTTGAGGGGTGCGCTAGTAACCAATACTAATACTATGAAATAGAATAACTGATATTTATTTATATGTAGACAAAAAAAAGAAACATTGGTAAAGCGTTTCGGGTATAGTACCCTTCGTCACAACAAACTGGGTATGAGAGAGGAGTCACATATGCCCCATGGAGGAGCTCACTGCGGGGGTTGAGTAGATGACAGGAAAGTTTGTTGAGCTATAGAAGCCCTCGTTCCTTTTTAAAGGTACCCCGAAGTATAATATATTATTCAACTAAAGATTGGGTCTTTTTGTGATTTATATGTTGCTTAGGTACTTGTCGGTGTCAACCCCCTCTCCTGAATGTGTGTGTCCCACTTTTTCCTCTGTTCCACTCTTTTTTCCTTTCTCTTATCACCTGTTCTTGTTATCCAATTACCGCTTTCATAAAATGTGGGTCTATTAAAGCCATGTGGGCCAATACCAAATCTCCTGTTTGGACAAAGTACAATGGTAAGGGCTTCATAATCTGCGGCATATGGCCTCCACCCTTGCCAACTGCATATTGATAAATGATCCACTTCGACATTCCTTACCATTTCGAGGGCCACCAATAGGTGACTACAATGATTGCATGCAATATTTTCAACCCATGGCTTCAGTAATGATAACTTATGCATTACAGGTTTCTACAATTTGTGTTTAATCCTCAGGCTTTATGTTACGCACGAATCGATATTTGTACATTAAGTATCCACAAATTTCACAGAGTGGACTTTCCGCTACTGCACTAGGATATGTCTTTAACGTCTATTTACTGCACTGTCCCGCGTGACCTTCTCTTTAGTGTTTTGTACATGCTAATTACTTCCTGTTTAAAGAGAGCCCATCATGCAAATTAAACCCCTAAACTAAATATATTTTCATAAACTGCATTGCCTCTATCCCTTCATTGTCCCTCTACATGCCTGTAAACCTAAGCAATGAGGTCCTAAAGCTGTATGCAAATGACCTGTGACATGTCCAATGAGCCATTAGCATATTCAAGCTGTTCAGCTTATTCATGAGTGGGAGGCACAGCCACACCCCCAGGGCTTGACTGACAGCCTGTATAATGATGTGAGCCTGTATAATGATGTGCTTCCTGGTGCTGGCGGCCCCTGCAGCCTGTGTGTCTATAGGAGAGATACAACAGCTGCAGGCAGCCATGTTATAGCAGAACATGTCAGGTACTTGTGTAGCTGATGTCTGTGTCTCACACATGTGTATTAGGAGGGAGAAAGTGTCAGCAGATACAGCACAGACACTAGCAATGCTTTACTATACATTACAGTAACAGGGGTGACATCACTGCCTCTGACCATGTGACAAGCCTCATTTACATAATAAAGAATAGATGATTTTATCATGATTAATGTATGAATTGACTAGATAAAGGCTGGGATGGATCCTTGTGAGCTGCTCCAACAGGTAGTGGTGACAGAAATAGCTACAGAGACCTGATGACAGGTGTCCTTTATCTGTGTAACACATTGGTCAGCCCCAGGCACGCGGCAGAACTTGTGGCTGTCCTGAAGAGGATTGGATCCCCCAGTAAGAAGCATGTGATTCAGATCCCATGGGGGATGCTTGACCAGTGTGCAAGGGGTTAACATCTGATATCGAAGACAGCTGCAATGCACCCACTGCTACTGGCACCAGCCTCACTCTTAAAGCCAGTGCCAAATGCTGGATGTAATAGTACGTCTGGTTTCGGGAAGTAGTTCATGGCCGCCTACCGATCCACTGACATCACGATTAGTGGGTGCAATAAACACAAAAGGGCATATATTAGCAGGAGGCGGAGCAATCTGCATGCTCTGGTAGACATCCACATCCTCCCATTCCCGAGAGCTTGTAAAGTAAGGGGGTTAAAGATTCATCTTTTTTTTTTGTAAACATCACTAGAGGACTCAAATTTGAGAATTTTGTCATGGGAAAACCTCTTTAAGGACACCTTTGGATAAATACAGACTATAAGTGGGCCATGTCTCCTAGACTGAACACAGGCAGAGCAACCTACGATCATAGCAGCAAACTGCTTGAGGTCGCTGCCAAATAAAAAACATACAGTGTGCTCTGGGATTGTCACCTGCCAACCCAAACTTCCAATAGTAAGTAGTAAGTTACTGCTGAGAAGTCAGTTACCACTTTCAAGCTACACAGATATCTTCTATTGCAAGCAAGGGGTGTAAAGACAAAATGCTGAGATTGTATTGTGTGCTGTGCCTATTTGTGTGACTGAAATTTATAACATATGGCATGGGGGGGGGGGGGGAATATACACGTTTTGCATAAGGTGTATGTTCTCTCCATGTTTGTGTGGGTTCTCACGTTTTGCATAAGGTGTATGTTCTCTCCATGTTTGTGTGGGTTCTCCCATACTCCAAAACATACTGGTAGGTGATAAGATGGTGAGCCCCATTGGGGATAGGGACCAATCCAGCAAACTCTGTGCAGCGCTGCATAATCTGTGTTGTGCTATATAAATAGAGGAATTAATAATAATAATAATAATAATAAGGTGCCACTAGCAGGCTCCAGCTAGATGACCGAAGCTTTGTCCTTACTCATCAAAGTCTGCTCTATTATATATGTATAGTCTGTCACTGACCGCTCACATGGAGCAACTACTGTTACCAATGCCTAAGACACAAGCGGAGAGACATTTTATGACAGATTTCTATATATACATACGATTTATTGCAATCCTTGGGTATTGTGTGCTGTGCCTATTTGTGTGACTGAAATTTATAACATATGGCATGGGGGGGGGGGGGCATATAAACGTTTTGCATAAGGTGTATGTTCTCTCCATGTTTGTGTGGGTTCTCATATCTTCTATTGCAAGCAAGGGGTGTAAAGACAAAATGCTGAGATTTCTTCAAAGAGTAAGGGAAGCCAAAAATGAAGTCAAAGGTCACCATTCTGTATCAATCAACTTAAGTAGCCAGGTAAATATCACCCATTGGTAGGATGATCATATGATCTCATTGTGACCTGTTAGCAATGACAAGTCTTTCTGTGCTCTCCAGAGTTTACACCATTATAATGAAGAAGATGTGGCCTACTGGAATATGTAAATACTCTCCAGAGTTGACATTATTATAATGAAGCCTACTGAAATATTTTCTTACATTCTCAAATTTTTTGGGGAAAAGCTAAAAATATATGTCCTCCAAACAGGCACAGACGATAAAGTCTATAGCTGCCCATGTAATGTTTTGTTGAGAGATCCTTGGAAGTGAAAGACAATTGGGTGTAGTGCAGGAATGAAGATCGGTGATCTTGCCAAGGTGCTAATGTTCTCTCCATGTTTGTGTGGGTTCTCCCATACTCCAAAACATACTGGTAGGTGATTAGATTGTGAGCCCCATTGGGGATAGGGACCAATCCAGCAAACTCTGTGCAGCGCTGCATAATCTGTGTTGTGCTATATAAATAGAGGAATTATTATTATTATTATTAAGGAGCCACTAGCAGGCTCCAGCTAGATGACCGAGGCTTTGTCCTTACTCAAAGTCTGCTCTATTATATATGTATAGTCTGTCACCGACCGCTCACATGGAGCAACTACTGTTGCCAATGCCTAAGACACAAGCGGAGAGACAATTTATGACAGATTTCTATATATACATACGATTTATTGCAATCCTTGGTTGTCTCTCTTTGTCTCTTCTCTTCCGCTTTTGTCTTTAGGCAATTGGTAACAGTAGTTGCTCCATGTGAAGCGGGTCTCAGTACCGACTAGACATATATACTAGAGCAGACTTTGATGAGTAAGACAAAGCTTCGGTTCCTCCTAGCTGACGCCTGCTAGTGGCACAATATAATAATAATAATAATAATATAATAATAATTCCTCATGTCTATTAGCAGCAACCAGTTATGCAAGCGCTCACACAGAGTTTGCTGGATTGTTCTCCTCTTATCCCAATGGGGCTCACCATCGAATCACCTACCAGTACTTGCTTTTGGAGTATTGGAGAACCCCAAAACATGGAGAGACATACACCTTTATGCATACGTGTAATTGCCCTCCCTGCCCCATGCCCCCCAACCCCCCCATGCTCATATGTTATACATTTCAGTCACCAAATAGGTCTCACAGCACACAATACACATCTTACAACAAATGCATGTCACATGTATGGTGCACATACATTTGACAAGTCCCAGATAATCTGACACCTGTCTCAGCGCGTCCACAAGACGCTTTGTAGTAGCAGTGCCTTATATAGACACAGCTGGGATAAACCAATGAAGCAGGACCTGTGATCGATGGGAACCTACTGTATCTATCTCTATAGTATTGACGCATTAATGTAAACTTAATTGGTCAATGATGAGTGATTCGCACCTTGGCAAGATTCACAACCGATTTTCATTCCTGCACATACACACTCAACCTTGTCACTTCCAAGGATCTCTCACAAAACATTTTTTCATTGGCAGCTATAGACTTTATCGTTGTGCCTGTTGTGGAGAGCTAGTATAATTGATGCTTATTAGATATTTTTTAGCTTTTCCCCAAAAAATCTGGAATGTAGAAAATATTTCAGTAGGCTTCATTGTAATAAGGTAAACTCTGGTAGAGTAATTTACATATCCAGTAGGGGCCACATCTTCTTCATTATAATGGTCGTAAACCTCTGGAGGCACAGAAAACTTTGGTTCATTGCTAACAGGTCCCAATTAATCATATTATCATCCTACCAAATGGGTGATATCTAACACTGGCACTCTAAGTTGATTCCGATACAGAATGTTGACCTTTGACTTTCATTTTTGGCTTTCCCTTACGCTTTTAAGAAAGCTCAGTAAGCTTTTGTCTTATCACCCTTGCTTGCATAGCTCGATATCTGTGTAAGCTTGAAAGTGCTGTAACAGTGGGTAACTTGACTTCCTCAGCAGTAACTTAACTACTTACTAATCACTATGGATGGCGTTTTGGGTTGGCAGGTGACAATCCCAGAGCACACTGTAAAATTGTTTTTTATTTGGCAGCGACCTCAAGCAGTTTGCTGGCTATGATCGTAGTTGCTCTGCCCGTGTTTCAGTCCTAGGAGACATGGTCCCACTTATAGTCTATATTATCCAACGTGGCCCTTTAAGGAGGTTTTCCCCCCCATTACAAAATCTCAAAATTTGAGTCCCTCTGTGATGTTTTACAAAAATCAGATAATCTTGAAACCAATAACCCCCTTCTTTACAATTTACTGCCTTTTTATTAGTGCTGTTTTTAGCTCTATCACTCAATGATGATCCGTTGCAAAATTCTCGGGGTGTGGGGGCATAAGCAGAAACCTTCATGATCCTTTGTGCAATGCTGTGTGCTGAAAAGTGCTTTACGGTTGTTCTCAGGGCTCAAGGACGTTTTATCTACTATTTTTATTTAG
The DNA here is from genome assembly GCA_019512145.1 of Engystomops pustulosus. Classification (NCBI taxonomy): domain Eukaryota; kingdom Metazoa; phylum Chordata; class Amphibia; order Anura; family Leptodactylidae; genus Engystomops; species Engystomops pustulosus. The sequence continues at coordinate 56,606,412 of CM033642.1, forward strand.
TGGCTTCTGACATCACTAAAAACAAAAAAGTATCTGTATTCTTTCTACTAGAAAAAGAGAGATTGACCAGACGCGGAGATGAGGATAATCCATGAATCGGATAATAAACCACAATGACCCTCTCATCTCCCAGCTCACCTATCCCTCACACCGAGTCAACTCTCTATGTGCCCTTCTCCCCTCTTCTCTCCTCAGATAAACGTACCTTCACTGTCTGTAGCTTGTAAGTAAGTCTGTGCACACTGCGCTGCTTGCTGGCAGGAAGTGGCTTTGTCCTGAGCTGCTATTGTATGTCCGGGGAGGGGACAGAGACTTGTAGTGTGCCTACCCCAAAGAAGCTATTCATGATAGAATCCTCTCCGTATTAAGAAATTTTGGTCTTTCAGGGCAAAAAAAAACTGTTACACCAGGCTGGTAGGACAAGTTGGAATTATATCGTGAGATGGCTGTATTTTTGTTAGTAACTATTGAATGAGTCTGTTATTTTTGTTTATCTGATATTTTTAACTCTATCTTTCTCTCGGGATATCCCTTTAAGTCTATCTAAGCTTTCAGATAATTTAAATAGTTTTCGAGATTTACGTCACCTCTGCTATCGGGATTCTCCTTTTACCGCGTCATTGATCTTTTAGCTATTACCACGGAACTATAGCCTATAACAAGGCTGACCTCATTAGCTCATAAGGCTCTCGGGATCTTGGGAGGATGTGGATGTCTACAAGCATGGGCAGATTGCTCCGCCTTCGCTGCTAAAATGCCCTTTTGTGTTTATTGCATCTACCCACTAATCGTGATGTTCAGTGGCTCGGTTCTGTGCGGCCATGACTACTTTCCCGAAACCAGACTGTATATTTTAACACTCCAGCATTTGGCACTGCGTTAAGAGTGGAGTGCTGGTCGCCTTCTAGAAGCAGTGGGTGCTTGCAGCTGTCTTCGATGTTCTAACCCTTGCACATCTGGTCCCGCATCCCCCTGGGATTCTGATCAACATGCTTTCTTACTACTGGGGGTCCCATCCTCTTCAGGAACAGCCCACAAAGTTCTGACGCGTCCTGGGCTGACCAATGTTGTTCTTGTCTCGCTGCTGCCACGACTCCTTTCTCCTTCCAGTCTGCATGCTCCCAGTTTTACATCTGCACTATATACGTTTATTTGCACTGGCAGTAGCTGGAATTGAACCCAGCGGCATCAGTCTGTAATAACGTAAATAATTTGAAAAAAATTGAAAATTCATTTTAAGCAATAAAGTAAAAAATAAGATAACACTCAAAATCGACACATGCCCTTATTAAAAAAAAAACAAAAAACCCTACATGAATCAGTCTTACAATAAGATCCCGGTCTAATTGTGTGTATTATTCTATGCAAATAAAAACCCTCTATGGACTGACAATGAATTCGATATAGGAACGCTTTGTTCTTCTGGTTTCCCTTGAAGTCTTGGGAAACATACTAATGATATATGTAAAAAGCATGGATAATCATATTCACCTCCTATCTAGTGTATAGATGAGGCCATGTCCGCACTGGAAACCTAGATTATTAAACTAGCAGTACCATATAAACATTTTTAAGCCCGCAAGGTTTGTAATATAGCTTATTTGGTGAGGTAACAATGGTGTCCTGAGATTGAATTAGTCTTTATTCATTCCTATCAATCATTGAATTTAAAATTTGCTTTTTATTTTAGTACTAAATTAACACCTCTTATAACTGTTTATACGTCCTACTGCTACATACGCTGTGTCGGCAAGTTGCACAATCAACCCAAAAAATACAAAGCGCTCTCACTTTAAATGTATTAATTCCTTAATAAGTTTCTTAGCTATTCGTTTAAGTCAACAAATGTTTCTATGCAGGGCTGTGTGAAATAGATAAGCAGTGGGTAATCTACTCTTGTTTTACTTGGTCAACTTAATCACTGCTGAAACCTGTATTGTGCCCACTCGCCCTTCTCATTTTATTCTATTAAAGCTCCTCAATGAGGGAATACAATTCTTACATACTCTCCCCCTGCACCGCTTATCTTTCTACCTACCACAGTCGTCACAAGGCGAAGTTAAAGGAAAGTTTTGCGGCCGCACCTATAACTTTAGAAAGACCCTGCTCTACAGCTTTAGTTGTCCTGTTTTCATCTTATATTTCAAAATATTTTTGACAATATTTTTTCTCCAATAACCAACCTATAAGAACATACACAGATAGCAGGACTAGAGAACCTGGTCCATGCAGTTCTTCTGTAGCTATAGTCTGTCCCCCATGCATGAGCGCTGGTTTAGCGAAAGTAAGACTCAGCAAGGGAAAAAAAAAAAAAAAAACAATCTCTCGCCGCTCAGGCCTTTAGTACGTGCGAGTCAATTCATTCATTAATCATTATAAAATCCATGCTAGTGCGTGTATTAGTGTAAAGAAGTGTTGGGGTGGCGTTTGTTACGATGGTCGAGAGCAGCAGAGGGTGAGTGTCCCACCGTGACAGGGAGACCCCTTGTGTAATGTATTGTATAGGTCATCATTGCGTAGTGGGTGCCGGTGTGGGCTGTGCTCTTGTCTTTGGACGGGCGCGTGTTTCGTCGGGCCTCCTAATACCCTGTGTGAGGATCCCCAGGACGATCACTACACAAGTACCGTGACATGGTTCTTTGCTTGCTATAGGACGATGGCTGCCTGGGGAACTGGTTTTGTATCGTCCTCCTCGACGGAAGGACACAGGCCGGTGCGGGGTGCCGGTCCAGGCACCCAGTGGAAGCACATCAGTTATAGCAGGGCCGTCACATCATGTATAAGGCTGTCCATTAAGCCTCTGGGTGTTGTGCTTGCCTCGGCGCACTCTTGAAGTAAGCTGAAGCAGCTGTGTGAATATGCTAATGGGTGCTCATGTGGACATTGTTCACAGGTCCAATGGGTTTGCATACATCTTTAGGACCTCATGCCCTGGGTTATCAGGCATGTAGAGGGACAATAATGAAGGGTCTAGAGTGGCAATGCTGCTCTCTACATGGGTCCGGTACTATTTGAAGAATGCGTATTGTCGGTTAGGTGCTTAAGTTTGCTATGGGCTGCGTCTCTTGTAAACAGGAAGTAATTAGCATTTGTACATCGACACTAAAGAGAAGGTCACGGCGGGACCAGTTGCGTAGCACATAAGACGTTGAGAAGGTGCATCCTAGTGCACGTGGTTAGCCGGTGTCCCTTCTGTGTATGTTTTGTGGAGTGCACTTATGTAGCAAATAGGCGATTCGTGCGTAACATAAAGCCCTGGGATGATTAAACACAAATTGTAGAACTGTCAATTGCTAGTTATCAATTACTGGTGAAGGAGGCACATGGTGTAAAATATGCGTTGGTCCAATCATTGTAGTCACCTATTGGTGTTGCTCTCTCGAAATGTGTAAGGAATGTTCGAAGTGGATCATTTATCATATGCAGTTGGCAATGAGGTGGAGGCCATAGCCCGGCAGATTAGTGGAGTCCCTTACCATGGTAGCTTTGTCCATACAGTGAGATTTGTATTGGCGGCCCACATGTCGCGTGGATTCTGAATCCCACAGTTTGTAGTAGCATGCGGGTAATTGGGGGTGAACAAGAACAGGGTGATAGAGAGAAGGACAAGAAGGAGTGGAACAGAGGAAAAAGTTGGTGACGCCACAGTCCGGTCGAGACAGTGGTAGTTGAACACAGACAATACGTAAACAACACATATTAATCACAAAAAGATCAATCTTTATTTAATATATTATTATTTACTCGGGGTACCTTTTAAAATAACCGAGGTCGTCTTTCTATAGCTCTTTCTTTATCGCTTATTTCATCGGATGGCACAATCGTAGAAAATCGGATGTGTAAATAAGCCCTTAGACGAGTCTCATCATGCACCAGATTTCTTTCACTCGTCTGTCGATAATTATAACACTAGTGCGTATCATAACTTCTTCACTTGTCCAATCAATGAAGACCAAAAGTACAAAAAAGGGATACTCCGTGGACGCGACCTTGGGTGATAATGTTTTTGTTGGAGGTGATTTATATTACATAAGGGCTATTATTTGTTGCTGATTTGATAACGGTGTCGAGGACCTGAAACTGCGTCATGCGTGGCGGGGCACCATGGGTATGTCTTTAATCATGTATTAAAGATTCATTGACTTCTTTTTCAATATTAATTCTCTTAAATTTTGGTCAGATTTTTTTATTGTTTTGGGGTAGTTGTATTATTAATTACATCAATTTTGGTTGACTGCAGTTTCTTTCCTTACTGCCCAAGACGTAACTCCTCTTTGGAGGCCGCACTCCGTTTGCGTTATAAAAAATTTCTAAATGCATTCCCTTGATAACGTCTTTTCGGGTGTGAATACGACAGATTGGGCTTTTAAATTAGATAATCTGCCCAAATATTTGCTAGTGGCTGTGTCTGGTATTGTAGCTCATTCGTTTTTCTCCCTTGAATGGGATTGAGCTGGCAGTGAATTCTGCATATTCTGGTGCCCTTCTCTAGATACACACTATAAGAGCCATACATGGCAAGCGTGACTGCCCCTCCATGATAATGCTTTCGTGAAAACTAATCCAATCAGAACACAACTCTAAGAGAACGCGTCTGTTTCCCTTGTGCTGGTTTGACGGGTAACTATCCCTAGACTGTAATCCCCTGCTCTGTACTTGCTCTCCATGGACCAGAGGGTAGAAGATAGTTCTGACAGCGGATGTTCTGCTTTACCCTAATATTCAAATGCCGTCATGAAACATGTGTGACTTGACTTCAACTCCTTCACTCTTTCCCTCCCCGCTAACTCAGTTTGTCTGTTGGTCCTAAGAAGCTGAAACTTTACTTCTTTGATCACCGAAGAAGGCCTCTACTTTTTTAATTGTAGTCATTAGAAATGTGTTACTTTTAAACTGTGTACTTGTCCTGGCTGAAAATTGAGGTGGTATATGTGTGGGCAGCTATGTTATAGAGCAGGGAAGCGGAGCAGATTGTTATATATCAGTGATGGTAACCTTTTAGAGCCTGAGTCCCAAACCTTTAACCCAAAGCCACCTATTTATTATCCCAAAGTGCCACTACAGTCAATTTTAAAGCAGTATTGTATTATCTTTCGTTCTTTTCGTCAACCACTTCAATCGTGTCGACCTCCTAGAAGACACCAACAACCGCAGTTGAAAGGAGAGGGCAATTTCCCTATCATTGTGGAAGATTCTGGCAGGAAGATTCTTTTGAGTCCTGTCTGGTGACTTCAATGCTGGGAGGGGTGGCATGGCCTGGGTCGCCCACAAAAGGGAGTGCTCAGAGTGCCGCCTCTGGCACCAGTGACCATATGTTATGCCCCCCCAAAAACACAAACAGTTATATCGCAAATGGAAAGATCTCTGGTTAACCTGTATTTTATTCTGGGCTGTTTTTTCTACGCCTAGTAAGCTTTTATGACAGATTTCTATATATACATACGATTTATTGCAATCCTTGGGCACACATGCCAAAACCAAGCACCTTCCTGCAGGACTGGACCCACAGTTCATCAATAAAACTTCACAGACTTTATAAGAAGCCAGAGTTTATGATCAATTCGCTTGCAGCATAGAAACCACCTGCTGCCAAAAACACGGAACTTGCATCTGTTTAGGTGGGAGGACAGCAAAAACATGACTGCAAAGTGGAGCAAATGCTACAATGTAAACACATTTGCTTGCGCTTTGATAATGAAGCTTATTGCACAATATTAATTTCATCTGCTGGAGAAGTTTGTCATTAAGAGGAATAATTCTGCTGCAGATAATTCATTTAATATGGAGCTCAGAACTAGGCTACGGAGGCAACAAAGCCGAGGAATGCTTAATGCCACCAGCCATGTTATCATGCCAAAAGATTAAGGGAATTCCCTCTAGCCCAATTTTATGCCTCCGTTCCACAAGAGTTCTGGAATCATCATTAAGAACTTGCATAACATGATTATAGAAGAGAATAAACCTAATAAAGAAATTTCCACTATTGAATAATATTCATTGGATGAAAGAGTTGATTAAAGGGATTGTCCCAACATCCATAGCCAACAGCTATATCCTATGCATGGGAAGCCTACTAAAAGGGATGTGATATTTTGTACAATAGTCTGTTCAATAAAGACCTTGACCCATAAAAGGGATGTGAACAGAGGTGCAACAGTAACGTTTATGTCCTACATGACTGCATATTTTAGAGTTCCCTATAGCACAAGTTACAAACGGACCTCTGGATATTGGTAATTTATTGTACTTTAGTCCTAGGCTACAATAATCAGCTATAACAGTTATCACTGGTGTCTGTAATGAAGCTTTAGTGTTAATATTGATTCTTATGACAACCCAACATTTTTAAAATCCAATTGTCACAGAGACCAAAAAATATACAGTTCCGACTTACATACAAATTCAACTTAAAGGAAAACTACCACTTGAAGTGGCAGGTTTCAGATGGAAATACCGGGCACCAGCTCAGGGTGAGCTGGTGCCGGAGCTTATTTTTGTTAGTGTTTTAAACCGCTGTATTGCGGTTTAAAACACTTTTTAAACTTTATAGCCGGCACCAGCTGGTGCTCGGTATTTAAATCTGAAACCTGCCAGTTCAAGTGGTAGGTTTCCTTTAAGAACAAACCTACAGACCCTATCTTGTATATAACCCGGGGACTGCCAGTACTGTCTTCAGTACAAGAAAAATGATCTAAGGGGAGATTTATCATTAGTCCTATGTAGCTTCTTGGCTGATAATTGTCGCAAAATTTTGTACAAACATTGTTTTTGCAGGTTTTTTAAGCGAGAAAAAAACGCAACTGTAAAGTCAAGCAATGGCGGAAAAAATACACCAGAGTGTAAAACACCACATTTATCAACTGAGAATTTTCAAAAGAATGTAAGTCACGTGACGTGGCCCGCGCGGTGCAGGAGCTACAGAAGATGGGCGGATCGCCGACGCGGGCCTTGTTGGTAAGTATGGGGGCCAAGGCGCGGCGGCAGCGCTACAGAGGGCCTCCCCGCGGCACACTCAACCATGTGTCGCGGCACACTAGTGTGCCACGGCACACAGGTTGAAAATCACTGCCCTATAGCACAAGTCTGAGAAAAAAAAAGTACTGTACACAGATGGGGTCTATGTGCTTGTCTTAGCATAAACCCATTACTGTCTTCAGTACAAGAAAAATGACGATACTGTGAATTCTGCAAAAAAAACAAACACACATCTAAGAAGAGATTTATCATTAGTCCTATGTAGCTTCTTGGCTGATAATTGCTAATTTTTGTACAAACATCGTTTTTGCCGGGTTTTTTTAGCGAGAAAAAAACGCAACTCTAAAGTCAAGCAATGGCGGAAAAAATACACCACAGAGTGTAAAACACCACATTTATCAACTGAGAATTTTCAAAAGAATGCAAATTTAACGCAAAACTACACCACATAGGAGGTGGTGTATGTGGCTCCATTGCTACTACAGGGGGGAGATTTATCTCAAACTTGCACAATTTTGAAGTTTTTGCTCAACTGAAATTGACAGATGTTAAACATATGTGCAACTGGCACAGTCTATTCGCATAGAGCACACACAGCTGATATCAGAAGGCAGGCAACACCGCACATACAACGGACTTTAATTCCGACTGGTGGAAACCTGCCAGTCTAACACAGAGACAACTGCTCAAAATCCTGCCTAATGATAACTCTTCCCCCCCTAGAATGCAATAGGAAATGGAAAGTGGGAATCCCAGATGTGTGAATAAGGCCTCATTCTACAACCTTGTCCCCTATTGTCATCTTGCTTTACGTGTGCTCTAGTCCCATTACTTCCAGCATATTTTCATGACATGGTCATGTACAGTATACTGTATATATACTACACACATCCTAACATTTATTCATTTCCATTGTAAATGGAACACCACATAAGGTACACCACACAAACACATTAGAGCTGATATAGGAGTTCATTAGGGAAAGCGGGACCCAACCTGTAATGATTAGTGGGGGTCTTGGGGTAGTAAACTTCACCGATCAACAAGTCTCCCCAGAGCTGAGCAGCGGTTAGGCCGTGGATGTATTCATACCCTTGTAGCAAAAATATTTCTTTATTGAAGAATATTTCTTTATTTTTCTGCATTGTGAACCAAACATATCTTGAGAATGTTGTGAATACTGATGTAGAAACATATCTTGTTTAATCCCTGAACCAAGCAGTTTTGCTTAAAAAAAATAATATTAAAATTCAGGACTTTGGGTAAGCTGGGTGCCCAGGGTGCCGTACATAAACACATTACTTCCACATACACAGGAGCTGCCTGAACTGTCCAGACAGGACTAAACAACCTGAGCTGAATGACTCATACACAGCAGCTGTGGGATGGTGATTGATAACTTCTGCCTGTTAAGGACAACAGAGTGATGACGTATTCTCGGCTTATGCTGGGCAGGACAAGGCTGGACTAGTGGATAATATGGGTAAGAGTTTAGTGCCAGGGCTGCCACAGGAGCAGCAGAGCCTCTGTATCATTTAATAATTGTTTTTTCATCAAAACCACTCAGTTCAAGGATTAAACAAGATATGTTTCTTCATAAGAGTAGCTATAGCATTCTCAAGGCATGTTTGGTTCATAATAGCAAATGGTAGCTTTCCTTTAAATATAAAAAGTAGCGCAGCTTCAGAAAATAGAGGAGTCTGTATCAATATCTCCAAGGTAACAGACTACAAACAAATAACGTCCAGCCAGATCTTGTTGTGCGCATTAGATGTTAGACAAATGATCTTTTTCTGCAGATGAGGCAAAAAGGACGTGGCTGTTTGTTATTAACATGGTTTATTCTTTGGGGTAGATTTATCATTAGATTGGATATTACTCCAGTTGTATGTTTATTAAGTGATTTGGAGGCGTTATGGAAGTCTTGTGCATGTCAGATTTATCATAGTGGTTTAGACATCTTCATAAATGTATGACATGAGAAGCTTGCAATGGATAAGAGACTTTTTAGTTAAAAAGTCAAATTTAAATCCTAAATCCACCTTAAGTGCATTTCTATTAAGTGAAAGGTAGAATGAGTTGGAAAAACTCGTAACTACAATGATACACCTCCCCGCCCTTTTATTTCTCCAGGAAAAACACATGGGCACATGGTACAGAAGTGAAGGAGCGCTATTGAGCTTTTGTAGGGCAGATTTAGATTTTAGCTACAAATTGTATTTCTGCAACACCCCTGCCAACGCATGGGCAATGTGGTAGCTGCAAATAGCGCCCTCTCCATGTCAGGAGTTGTTAGGGGGACTGATCAGGACTGAGAGGAAGTGTCTAGGTACTGGAGAACTTAGTAATTGCAGCTGTAGCTACTGCCTGGCAATATAAGTGTTAATTTTGTCCAATTATGTTCTAGTAAACGAAGTTCTCCCACCTGACCAGTGGAGTATATAAATCCCTGCTGGGCAGAAGCATATGGTCTTTTGCTAGAGGCTGCAGACAGAACCAGACCTCGGGGTCTGTCTGCCACAACCACTGTCCTAATTACAGGAACTACAGGTGTCTTAGGCCATCGCCTAGCACCGAGGGCAAGCTTGGAGACTGCAGCCCAGAGCTGAGATCCATCACCTGGACTCAGCTCTATCTGTTCCAGTCCAGCCTGAATCTACCATCAGGCTCTGTGTAACCGTCCTGTGGACTGGCTCTCCATGACTCTTCCAGCTTGCAAATCTGCTGTTAATCGTTTGGCCGTTGCCTGCCGTTCAATAAAGAACTGTAAGTTCATTTACACAATGTTGCCTCCTTCTGATCCCTGGATACGGCTGCTTACCACCACGGGCTCCCCCATCCATCACCCAGGGATTCATCCTACAGACACTCAGGGATTGCCCCAGCGAAAAACCACTACATCAGCCTCTGCCTCCATATTTCTTGCACACACCACCTGCTGGAGACCTGCCAGGCGTAGGAAGCCCTCGGTCCTCATACAAGCACAGTGGACCAGGTGCCAAAGGCCGCGATGCCAGCCTCGGTATTCTAACAGCTGCATCAGGCCACCAAGAAAAGGCAGGCCCAGATGGGGGATGTGCCACTTCCTATGACCATTATTGTATTCCATGCGCTTGAATGGGAGAAATACAAATGCTGTAAAGAAAATGCTTTGTGTAACTATTCTGTAGGTCTTTTGTTACATTTCACTGTCGCTCCAAATAACAACAGCAACTTTTCTTGTCGCACAATCACCCTAGGTACCCAATATAGGTTTTATTAGACGGCGGGGGGGGGTACCCGTGGAAGGTGTGATAATCTAAAGAATGTTCATTTCCAAAATATTCCTCCGACCTAGATAACTTTCATACGTCAGGAGTTACAGAGTGTAAATTTTTGCGGAAATAGAGAATTGACGTTGTCAATGCCACCAATTTGGGGGATGTTCAACCTTTGTCAGTATTAAAAGATTAGGTGTTGAAAAACATTTCATTAAAACCGTAGCATTACTTCGTCAGGGCACCAGCCACAGCGGCACGTGTGTACGTAGTGGGCGCAACGTCGCAGGTACGCATTACGTTGGTATGTGGGTAGAGTAGTGGTGGCAGCGGGTACCTGGGTAAGTAGGGTGCAGTGTGTGCGGGTACGTGTGCTAGGCTACGTTGACATTATTGGGGTGCGGGTACGGGGGTACAGTATTGGGTGGGGTGCGTACGTGTGTACAGTATTGGGTGCAGGGGTCGTGCGTACGTGTGTCGTAATTGGTGCAGGGGGTGCGGTACGTGTGTACAAGTATTGGGTCTGGGGGTGCGGGTACGTGTGTACTTATTGGGTGCAGGGGTGCGGGTATGTGTATCAGTATTGGGTTCAGGGGGTGCGGGTACGTGTGTACATATTGTGGCATGGGTCGGGTACGTGTGTCAGTATGGGTCATGGGTTGGGTACATGTGGTACAGTATTGGGTCAGATAATCCACCCTAAGCAATAACCATCATCCACACAAGAACGAGCTTGCCAGTATCCATGTCCAGTCACGACCCTGCCAAGAATCACGTGTCCCGCCTCCCTGGTACTCACAAATTAGAGATCTTTCTGTCCCCGTCCCTCCGCCTTACAGTCCGGATACTATGGCCGTACCGGAGCACTCCTCTCTGTTTGCGCTCATTTTGGCCCGTGACAGATGCCATTAGAGCCGTAAGGAGACAGCTCGCCTGTCACGCGTGCCGGGCGGCGGGATGAAGCTGTCAACCTGGGGCCGTCTGACACGACTTAGGGCGAGTATGATCGTTTCCTGCCCGCTTGGAGCGCCTGTCCCTTTCCGCTGCATTCCGGCCTCAGGGAGGCCCAGCCCCAGTTGGCCCGCAGCTCCCGATACCAGCGCTGAGCCTCCAGCGCTGCACTCAGAGTTCCCGCCATTGCCCACTCCCATACTGCAAATTACAGCCTAGCTACACAGCTCTGTCCGAAGCGCCAACATTAACCAATGAGATTGCCTCAGTTCTGACGTCACTAAACTTTGAATCAAACCGGCGGACAGTGGTCACTGCATAGCCCTGGATGTTGGCAGGGAGTGTAGATGTATGGGAGGGCAATATTGCACGCACGTTCATAGAGACAGACTTCTGTCTGTCACATTGCAGCAGTACTTTGTACATTCTTACTTAATTCCCAACGCTTTTTTTAGTCTTTAATAACTTTTTAAAATTTTGTGGGCGCAATTGGGGCAAACTAATAGTGTCTGTACCAATCAGAAAATAATTATGTCTGGTTAATGAAATCATAGATGAGGCAGATTTTGGTTCCAGTTCTGTTTGAGTAAGTCGGCTCTTCTTAGTGAGTTGGCTCATTAGGCCCACTCTCTAGACGAGCGGGCTCTTTCGCCTCTGAGCCGCTCCTATTAAACATAAATAGTTTTTTTAATGGGGTTTAAATGGGCCGGTGGTTTAAGAGTCTATCACCTCATTGAAGGGAGCCAAACTCCTGGCGTCCCAAAATAGCCACCTCTTTGTGCCGACTCGTTCTTGAACAACCCTCCTCTATTACGCATTAGATTATGTATAGTAGGACAAATAGCCCCCATATGACAGTCGGAGTCTCTCTGAGAACTTTACAGGGCCTGTTGTAAATAACTGAATTAGACCCTGCCATAGACAAGGTTGATTTCGATCTGTAAAATCATAGTGCTGCATTGCATAATATTGTGTATCAATAAGACTCCCAATGCTCATATACCCTTTGGGCCTTTAAAATCTGTAAACAATAAATTTAAGTTAAAAATAAATATCTCAATTTGAAATCACTCACTTTCCCTAGAACCTAAGTATAGGAACAGCTCTTTTGGTCTTGTGCTTCTAAATGGCTTGTGGAAAAAGTGAGTTTATAACAAGTGAGTTTTATGTGTGGCTAAGACTGAATCTGTGGTTTGGTGATTGTGGATTGTGTAGATAAATTCTAGCAAGGCACTTTACCAGTGTCACAATTATCGTTCAATAAGATTTTTATAGATCATGGCACATTCACATATAACAGCATTGAGTATTCCATCCAGTATGCAATTCAGGTCTTTGTATTACTGACAGGTATTACGTGCATAGTGATGTACGGTAAATTGTTTAAACGAGTGGAAACAGAGAATAACATAGTAAACATGTCACTTGATGGACCATAACCTGCCCTTGACCGTTTTGAACAAACAACCGAGAGAGAAATGAGGGGGGAACAAGACGAATGGGTTAAGCCGGGGAGGGTAAGCGGCAAATTAAATTAGGTTGGAATTAGTGACGTCAGTAGTTATCCAGGGGGCTCATTCAGGTGAGGAGTGAAAAGTCAGCCGAAAGCCAACTCTTGTTGAACATCTCAAATTGCCCAAATTGCTAGCCCTTTGCTATTCCATTGCAGACTGTGTGAGGGCTTCCACCCATTATTTGGATGGGGGGGGCTGAGTATCTTCCCATTAATCTGCATCATAGCCTAGGAAATGGGTGCAGGAGGCTTTTTTGAATTTAGAATAGTTCTGAATAGAGAGTTCACCAGTGCTACCAAGGGAGGCTTTTATCCTGGGCTAGATGGAATAAAGTTGGATACCTCCTTTCAGAGGGATTGTACAGGTGGCACTCTCACCATGTGTAGAGCATATTACCTTCTCCATCTCTGCACACCAACAAATGGAGGGGACCTAGGGAATATCTGGTGTAGCCTTGACAGAGTTCTATACCATTGTGATAATTTTATTTTTAGCTCCTGATGCCTGCTACAAATAGAAGCTTTATTGTGTTAAAACACTAAATACTTTCTGCCATTGTTCAGAGAGAATGACATATCAGTACAGTCTCCCCTGGCATGTAAGGGCGGTAGGGTGTCCCCCCTACATCCCCATTCAGCATACATAGACGAAACAGAGAGATTGGATTGAGTGATGGATGGGAAGTGGAGGCCAGACACAGTTCCTCAAATGGAGTAATTTCTACTAGTTCCGTGAAAGGAAAAAGATGCAAATTTGGAAGTAAGCAGCCATCTAGATGGGGCCACTCCCAGCAGTAAGACCCTCTGACATGGGGCGTAAACTTATCTCTATGGATAACCTACCGAACTTTAGAATAGATTTTTGTATTGGTATGTCAGGTTCACCTTAGTGGTGTGAGAGGGCCAGTACCTTTATTGAAATCTGAGGAGCACCAACATTTGCACGAGGATTTAATGTACATGCATAGAAGCAATACCTCGACGCCTGTGTTGGGTGTCTGTGTTCCACCAAAAACACACCGAGTGCTTTTGGATGGTTTGTTTCCAGTTTCCATCTCACACCCACAGACTTAATGTACATTTATGAAAGATGTTTAGTCTCTAGGGCGTCATCGCCTATCATTAAGCTAAGAGGGTCGGTAAGACCCGTTCAACCATCCGTTTATGTAGGGATAAATATTTAGTGTTTTGATACTGGTTCGGGAGGTGCCAAACAAAATATTCTAGACCCGGCTGCATCCAGGCCACCAAGAAAAGGCTAGGCCCCGATGGGGATGATGCACTTCCTAGTGACAGTATTTTATATTCCATGCCGTGAACTGGGAGAAAAATCCAAATGCTGTGAAGAAAATGCATTTGTGTAATATTCTTGCAGGCTTTGTTTTGTCATATTTCACTGTGCGCTCCAAATAACACATCTAACTTATTCTCTTGTTTAGCACAATCACTAGGATACCAAATATAGGTTTTTTATTACGTTTTGATAAATCAAAAAAAATGTCTTCATTTCCACATATTCCGACGCTAGATAACTTTTTCATACGTCAGAGTACAGAGCTGTGTAAGGTGTAATTTTTTGCGGGAAATGATGACGTTTTCAATGCCACCAATTTGGGGACTGTGCAACCTTTTGATCACTTTATTAAAAGATTTAGGTGTTGAAAAATTTCCAAAAACGTAGCATTACTTCGTGCAGGCACCAGCCACAGCGGGCACGTGTGTACAGTAGTGGGCGCAACTGTCGCAGGTACGCATGTACAGTTGGTATGTGGGTAGAGTAGTGGGTGCAGCGGGTACCTGGGTAGAGTAGCAGTGCAGTGTGTGCGGGTACGTGTGTACAGTATTGGGTGCGGGTACGTGTGTACATATTGGGTGCGGGTACGTGTGTACAGTATTGGGTGCAGGGGGTGCGGGTACGTGTGTACAGTATGGGGTGCGGGTACGTGTGTACAGTATTGGTGCGGGGTGCGGGTACGTGTGTACAGTATTGGGTGCAGGGGGTGCGGGTACGTGTGTACAGTATTGGGTGCAGGGGGTGCGGGTACGTGTGTACAGTATTGGGTGCAGTGGGTGTGGGTACATGTGTACAGTATTGGGTGCAGATAAATCCACGCCCTAAGCAGAATAACCATCATCCACACAAGAAGCAGGAGCTGTGCCAGTATCATGTGCCAGTCCACGGCCGGCTGCCAGATCACGTGACCCGCGCCTCCCTGGTACTCACAAATTTAGAGATCTTTCTGTCCCCGTCCTCCGCCTGACAGTCCGGATACGTATGGCCGGTACCGGGCACTCCTCGCTGTTTGCGGCTCATTTTGGCCCGTGACAGATCCATTAGAAGCCGTAGAGAGCAGCTGCCTGTCACGCCCCGGGCGGCGGGATGAAGCTGTCACCTGGCCGCTCTGACAGCGGATTAGGGAGGAGGAATCCGATTACCGCGCGCGCAGGTTGGGAGGAGAGCGCTGATCCACTTATCCAGACTGCGATATCATGCGCTGCAGGGAGAGGTGACCCAGCCAAGCCAGTGGCCGCAGCTCCCGGATACACAACGCTGAGCCACAGCCACACTCAATGTTCCCGCCAGTGCTGCCACGCCCACTACTGCAATTACAGCCTATAGCTACACAGCTCTGTCCAGAACGCCAAACATTAACCAATGAGAGGCGCCTCAGTTCTGACGTCACATAAACTGTGATCACACGGCGGACATGGTGGTCACTGGCAGAGCCCTGCGATGTTGGCAGGGAGTGTAGATGTATGGGAGGGCAGAGGGCAGCGCACGTTCATGGAAACAAGACTTCTGTCTGTCACATTGCAAGCAGTACTTTGTAACATTTCTTACTTAATTCCCAACGCGTTTTTTTAAGTCTTTTAATAACTTTTTAAATATTTTGTGGGCGTAAATTGGGGCAAAATAAATCGTTGCTGTACCAATCAGAAAATAGTTATGTCTGGTGTATGAAAGATGATAGATGAGGCAGGTTTGGTTACAGGTTAGTTATGGTAAGTCGGGCTCTTCTTAGTGAGTTGGCTCATTAGGCTGCACTCTCTAAGACGAGCCGGCTCTTTCGGCTCCTGAGCCGCTCCCTATTAAACATAAATATTTTTTTACGGGTTAAATGGGCCTGGGTTAAGAGAGCTATCACCTCACTGAAGGGAGCCAACTCCTGGCGTCTGCAAAATAGCCAGCTCTTTGTGCCGACTCGTTCTTGAACAACCCATCCCTATTACACATTAGATTATGTATCGTAGGAAAAATAGCCCCCATATGACAGTCGGGAGTCTCTCTGAGACTTACAGGCCTGTTGTAAAATAATCTGAATTAGACCCCTGCCATAGACAAGGTCTGATTTTGATTCTGTAAAATCATAGTGTACTGCATTGCATAATATTGTGTGATCAATAAGACTCCCAATGCTTCATATACCCTTTGGGCCTTTAAAAATCTGTAAACAATAAATTTAAAAAGTTAAAAATAAATAATTACAATTTGAAATCACTCACTTTCCCTAGAACCTAAGTATAAATGAACAGCTCATTTTGGCTTGTGCTTCTAAATGGCTTGTGGAAAAAAGTGGAGTTTAAACAAGTGAGTTTTATGTGTGCGCTAAGACTTAATCTGTGGTTTGGGTGATTGTGGATTGTGTAGATAAATTCTAGCAAGGCACTTTACCAGTGTCACAACTTATCGTTCAATAAGATTTTTATAGATCATGCACATTCACATATTAACAGGCATTGAGTATTCCAGATCCAGTATGCAATTCAGGTCTTGTATATACTGACAGGGGTATTACGTGCATAGTGATGTACAGTAAATTGTTTACAACGAGTGGAAACAGAGAATAACATAGTAAAACATGTTCAACCTTGATGGACCTAACCTGCCCGTTGAAACGTTTTGAGCAAACCAGACAGAGAGGAAAAGAAATGAGGGGGGAGACAAGACAGGAATGGGTTAAGCCGGGGAGGGTAAGCGGCAAAATTAAATTAGGTTGGAATTAGTGACGTCAGTAGTTATCCAGGGGCTCATGTCAGGTGAGGAGTGAAAAAGTGAGCCAGGGAAGCCAACTCTTGTTGAACATCTCAAATTTGCCCAAATTGCTAGCCCTTTGCTATTCCATGTGCAGACTGTGGTTGAGGGCTTCCACCCATTGTGATTTGGATGGGGGGGCTGAGTATCTCCATATAATCTGCATCATAGCCATGAGGAAATGGTGCAGGAGGCTTTTTTTGAATTTAGAATAGAATTCTGAATAGAGAGTTAGCAAGGCCTACCAAGGGAGGGCTTTATTGCTGGGGGCATAGATCTGAATAAAGTTGGAATACCTCCTTTCAGAGGGATTGTACAGGTGGGCACTCTCACCATGTGTAGAGCATATTACCTTCTCCATCTCTGCAACACCAACAAATGGAGGGTACCTCAGGGAATATCTGGTGTAGCCTTGACAGAGTTCTATACCATTGTGATAAGATTTTATTGTTTAGCTCCTGATGCCTGCTACAAATAGAAGCTTTATGTGTTAAAACACTTAAATACTTTCTGCCATTGTTCAGGAGAGAATGACATATCAAGTACAGTCTCCCACTGGCAGGTGAAGGGCGGTAGGGTGTCCCCCCTACCTCCCCATTCAGCATAGCATAGACCAAAGAGATTGAGTGTGATGGGGAAGTGGAGGCCAGACACAGTTCCTCAAATGGAGTAAGTTCTACTAGTTCCGTGAAAGGGCAAAAAGATGCAAATTTGGAAGTAATGCAGCCATCTAGATGGGGCCACTCCCAGGGCAGTAGAGACCTCTGACATGGGGCGTACTTTATTCTCATGGATAACCTACCGAACTTTAGGAAGAGATGTTTGTATTGGTATGTCAGGGTTACCATTAGTGGTGTGAGAGGGCCTGTAACCTTTATCGAAGCTGAGGAGCACACAAATTTGCACCAGGATTTAAGTAACATGCATAGGAGAGGCAATACCTCAGACGCCTGTGTTGGAGTGTCTGTGTTCCACCAAAACACACCGAGTGCTTTTGGATGGTTTGTTTCCAGTTCCATCTCAACCCACAGCTTAGATGTACGTTTATGAAAGATGTTTAGTCTATATGTGGCGATCATCGCCTTATATTAAGCGAAGAGGTCGGTAAGACCCGTTCACCCATCCGTTTTATGTAGGGATAATATTGAGTGTTTGATACGTGGTCGGGAGGTTGCCAAACAAAAGATTGCGTAATGCGTTTCATCCTAACAAAGAAGGATCTCGGGAGTGGGACAGGGACCGTCTAGAATAGGTAGAGAAGACCAGAGAGAACATCCATCTTCAGAATACTGATACTTCCGAACCATGAGAAAGGGAGCCTAGAACACTTCTCTAGATCCTGCTCGATGGACCACAGCAAGGGAGTATAATGAGACTAAAGAGTTGTCCTAGGTATGCAGGGAATTGTGTACCTAGATAGTGAATAGCTGGGTATGGCCATTTAAATGGGAAGGTCATGATTCTGTTCCTCCTTTGATAGGAAGATGTTGAGGAGTTCAGATTTGTGTGTGTGTTAACCTTGAAATTACTCACTGCGCCATAATTATGGAATTCTTTCAAAACAGAAGAGAGGGATGTTCTAGGTGAGGAAAAGTAGAGAAAGAGGTCATCATCAAAGAGTGAGAGTTTGCATATTTTATTGCACGCCACATTCCCCTGATATTCACGTTTTCCCTGATGGCGTTAGCTGGTGGTTCCATCGCCAACGTCACAGTCGCATCACGGATCACGGGTGCGCCCGTCCCTTTCGCTGTGCCTGCCCCGTCCCTGGACCTGCACTCACCTCTCCCCGCTCCTGGTCCGGCTCTGGTCCAAGTCTTCTATGTCCTGGCTCCCGCTTCCCTCCAGGACTAGGCCCTGCGCGCGTCCCTGCTCTCTACGGCGCACGCGCGGTGGTACTCTGTGATTTAAAGGGACAGCGTCCTCCTAATTGGCGCTGGCATCTCCAGCTCTGCTATATAATCCGGCAGCTCCCAGCAACCCCTGCCGGATCTTCAAGTCATTATCCCTGAAGTGAAAGCCATCCTGTGTTTCCAAGTGTTCCTCCGTGTTCCAGCGTTTCCAGGTGTCAGGACTGGGAGTCTGTGGACCCTCTGGACCACCGCGGGAGGTGATACTAGCCGACCTGGGACCAGAGTCTAAGTGGCGTCCGGTCTTCACCAGAGCCCGCCGCAGCAAGTCCATCCCGCTTGGTCCCACTAGGTCGTTCCGGAGGTGCGACTAGCCCGCGGTGGCTGCCAAGGTAGTAATACAGGAGACAGTCTGTACCCGGAGTGACGTCAGGAGAATAGTACAGGAAAGCACACCAGAACTCACGTCAGGAATCGCAGGAGCTGGCACACAGGAACGCAGAACCACAGGGACCGACTGGCACACAGGAATCCAGGAAGGAGGAAGGACAGGGCCGGATTAAAATTGGTGGGGGCCCCTGGGTGCAAAATCTGGTGGAGGCCCCCACTGAGTGTAGTGTACATACACGTCCCCCTGCTTCCTTTCCACAATCCCAGCAGTAACACAGCTACATACAGCCGCCTCATCCCCAGTAACACAGCTACATGACAGCCCGCCTCGTTCCGTACACAGCTACAACAGCGCAGTAGTCCAGTAAACAAACTACATACAGCGCCTCTCCCCAGAACCACAGCTACTACACGCCTCTGCCCCCAGTAACACAGCTACTACACGCCCGCCCCAGTAAACAGTACATACAGCGCCTTCACCACAGTAACCAGCTACATAGCCAGCCGCCTTCCCCAGTAACACAGCTACTAAGCCAGCCGCCTCCCCCCAGTAACCACAGGTACATAACAGCCGCCTTCTACGCCCCCCCACAACACACCGCTACATACATTCCCCGCCTCTCCACCCCATACCAACCAGCTACATACAGCCCGCCTCGCCCACCAGATATACACAGCTACAAATTCAGCCAGCTCAGCCCCAGTAACCACAAGCTACATACATCGCTCTCATACCCCCAGTAACACATACATACAGCCGCCCCATCCCCAGTACAACACCAAAGACTCCCTCCCATCTAACAGCTGAAACTCGCCTCCCCCAGTTAACCAACAGCTACCATACAGCCGCCCGCCCCAGTAACACAGCTAACTACAGCCGTCCAGTCTCACCCCAGTAACACGCTTACATACAGCCGTTCACCACTCCCAGTAACCAACCAGCTACATAACGCCCTCACCCCCCGTAACACAGCTACATACATCAGCTCCCTCACCTCCAGTAACACAGGTATATACAGCCGCTCCTACCCCCCAGTACACCAGCTCACTACGCATCCGCTCCCCGCCTCAACACCTACATACGCCGTCCCTCCGTGGACCCAATGAACACAGCACCATAAGTACCCGGCCTCGCGCCCGATAAACACAGTCAATACACTACAGAATCAACCGCCGTCATCCCCATACAACACAGCTACATACAGCCGCCTCGCTCCGTACCACTTACACAAGCGTCCATAACACAGCTACATACAGCCGCTCATGCCCCCAGTTAACAATCTACATACAGCCTCCTCTGACTCCCCCAGAAACATCAGCTACATACAGACAGCCGTCCCCCCCATTACACGCTATATATCCGCCGTCTCAACCCCCGTAACACACAGCTACATCGCCACAAGCAGCCGCCTCACCCCCAGTAACAAGAACATCACGCTCACCCAACAGTAACATCCACCTTGGCCAGCACATAAAAAAACACCGATACTCTACAGCGCCTCTCCCAGTAACAGGGGTCTACATAGCACAGCCCCCGCCTCATCCGCCCAGTAACACAGCTACATACAGCCGCCTCATCCCCAGTACACAGCTACATCACGCCACCTCCCCCAGTAACAACACAGCTATACAACGCAGCGTCCTCCACCCCCATCAACACAGTCTACATATAGCAGCTCCTCACCCACCCAGTAAAACACTCACCTACACTTCTTCTCCCCATAACACAAGCATATCATCCAAAAAGAAAGATTTCCTACGCCGCTTCGACTAGCTTTGCTGTCCTTATTCACTGATCAGATCAGAATAAGGACGCAAGCAACTAGTCCGAACGCGTAGACTTTCTTTTTTGGAAGGACTATGCAGGATGACCTTGCAATTGTTAATATTTAAAACATGAAAAATTTAAATATTTTTTAAAGAAAGATTCTGAGTGCGGAATAAAACCTTCGTATTGTACATTACAGCCTTCCGTATCCCGCAGGTAACACACGCTAACAATAACAGCCGCCTCGGCCCAGTAACACAGCTTTCATACAGCCGCCCCCGCTCACAGTAACCACAGCTACAATACAGCCGCTCAATCCTCACTCACCCCCAGTAACCACATGCTACATACAGCCCGCCTCACCCCCGACTACACAGCTACAGATCCCACCCGCTTCACCCCCCCATATCACCACGCTCAACAGCTGTCGTCCCCCCCCGTTCCACGCTCCCCTCACCTCCGCCTCCCCCCTGCTACCAGTCATCCATCGCCGACTCGGCCCCAGTACACAGCTCTGTACGCTGTGCCCCGCCCAAGCTAGAGCGTGGCAAGCACATGTTTGGCAGCTGGAGAGGAGAGAGGTGATCCGCAGACTCCCCCTCCCCTCTCCCCCCTAGAGAACTTGAACCGCTTATCTCTTTTGTCTGCGGCCATCGCTCGAAAATGGATACTCATTGTGACTCACCGTACAAGCCCAGGCTATAGACTCCTATGAGGGAGGTATAGCTGGCAGCAAAATTTGCAGCCAGATAAACTCCCTCATAATACGTTCTTATGAATGTAACGCCTTACATAGACTATGTGTATACTTCAAGGTTACACACATTTATGACACTGATATATACACACCTTTATATACTTATATACATAACCGATAAGTTCGACATCGTATACTTCTTCACCCATATATACACAAAATATCAAATACACTATAACACACATTTATGCAACCATATACAAAATTGTATAACACTAATACACAGAGTATATACAAACTCATAGTACACCAGTATATACAATAAGATAAACAGTAAGTATAATCACATATACACTTATGATACACAACAGTAGATGCAATATGACTATATTATATATATATAATATATATATATAACACCTTAGTACAACAGTATATGTACTAATAAACCATATTTACAACATATTACACAGTTAGATATCATATATACACAGATGAGAACAAGTAGATGCAAATTAAATAAACAGTCTAATACACATCTACACATAGATGCATTTATTATACGCTGTACATACATTATACCCAGTATATACACATATACCGACTACACAGTATATCAGATAAATAAACCGTTGTTACAACCATATACACAGTTAGAGTAATATATATCACCAGACGATGCTTTAGTACGCTGTACTATGCATATATACACAGTATATACCCATACACATAAATAACAGTATATACACATATACACAGTATATACCATATACACACATACCAGATAAATACATATGTATGTTACTTACCTTTTAGTTTGACCGCGTGGCTTCAGGCAGGCGTTCAGCGGTGGGGGTCGTTTTGTTGTTGTTCGGTCGGGAGGGGGTCGGTGGTGCTTCTTCAAGCGGAGGGGGGGGGGGCGGAGGAGGGGGGGCGCGGAGGGGTGTGTGCATATTCGCCGGGAGGGGGTGGTGGGGTTGCCTGTTCGAGCAGGGCGGGGGGAGCGGCGGGTCTTTTTGAACGAGGGCGCGCCGGCCTTTGTCTCATCTCCCCTTTTCCTCTCCCACATCCTGGCTTTCCACCTCTTTCTTCTTCCTTTTTACTTTATTGTACACCTTTTTTGTACTTCTTAACTCACCGACCGTATTCTCTTTTAACACCTCACTTCTATCCTTCTCCCTCGCCTTACTTTCTCTTTCTTCTCTTTGATTCTTACCGTCTTGCCTCTCCCTCCTTTATTTCTTGCTCATTTTCTATGTATTTTTTACTCTTCCTATTTTCCAATCCCCCTTTTCTTCTTCGCGTTTCTTTTACTTTCCGCCCGTCTTCCCTGTGCCCGGTCTCTCTTTATCTTTTGCTCTCTTTCCTACTCTCCGTTTTTCCTATCACCACCTCTTTTACTGCCCCCTCTTTTTTCTATCCCATCCCTTTTTCAACCCTTGTTGTTTAGTGTTCTTCTTCTTTCGCTTTCCTTGCGTTTGTTCTTGTTTATTCCGCGCCTAGTCCTTCCTTGTTTCGCCATCTCCCACTGGTGGTCCCCTCTCTTCGTTTTATAGCCCGGCTCCCCTGCTTCGTCCTTTCTTTTTTCCTTTTCGTGTATCCTTTCCTCCTTCCGCCTATTCTCCTTCCCCCCTTTTTTTCTTTCTTCTTCCTCTGCCTCGTCCTTTGTATCGTGTGTTTAGTCACCCCGTGCCCCCAAATCTTCGCCCTACCTCCTTTACCCCCCTGTCCCGTTTCCTCTCGGTTTCCTTCTCCCTCCCCTCGCGCCGCCACTGCTTTTTCTTTATTCTTTATTCCGCCCCCTCCCTCCTATTGATTTCTTTTTCTTCCGTTTTTCCTCTCTCCCTTTGCCTGTTTGCGGCTCTTTCTTCTCCTTACCCCTACGTATCTCCCTCCTTCCTTGTGTTTTCTTTCCTCGCGCTTCCTATTCTTGTATGTGTTTTTCACTTTTCTTGTCATTCTTTTCTCCTGTGCCCCACTTTCCTATCCTCTACCCCTCCTCCTCCTTTTTTCTCACCGCCCCCCCGCTCTTTGACGCTCTCATCTTATTTTCCTGTTTTATCTCGCCTTTCTTTTACCTTTCCACCTCAATCCGTTTCTTCCTTGTCATCTCTTTTGTCTCCCTTTCCGTTTTTTTCCCTCACGCTTTCTCCCCTTCCCTCCTTCTCTTTCCTTTTTCCCTATCTTTCTTCTTTTCTTTACGTGTGTGTTGGGGTTTTGCCTTCCCCCCTGCACTCCCCTGTCTTCTTCTTTTTTCTCTCATCGTGATATTCCTCCCCGCGGTCTTCATTCCTCCTTCCTCTCCTGCTCCTCGTTCCCTTATCCGATTTTTTCCGTTTTATTTTTGCCCTGTCTTCGGTTGTGACCCTCCTTCGAATCACCGTTTCGGTTTTCTTCCATTCCTTCGTGTTCTCTATGCCCCTTCCTCGCGTCTAGTTCCTCCTTGTTGCGTGGGGAGCGTTGGTGATTTTTTGAAACAGCGGGAGGGGGTGGGGGACGGGATCAAGCGTGGTGGCCTGTTCGGGCAAGGGGGGCTGGTGGTGGTGTTGTCTCGGAATGCATGGCGGGGGATAGGCGGGCCAGCATGGTTTTCACCTTGTAGGGGGGCGGGCGGGGTCCACATGTGTGCGGGGCACCCTTGTTCGGCCGGGGAGGCGAGCGGAGCGAGAGCGGGAGATTGAGCAGGGCTTTCTTTTCCGGCGAGTCACCCGGGGGGTGGTTGCTCAGCCATGCATGGCCTGGGGATAGGCGAGCGGGAGGCGGTTACACTGTGAGGGAGGGGGGGGTGGGGTGGTCCGCGAGTTGGAGGCGCTGGCGAAGTGGGCAGAAGGGGAGGTGACGGCCGGTGTCACCGTGACGGGGAGGGGCGTCTGGTCATGCGGGGAGTGGTTCCCAGTGTTTAGCGGCGGTGGAATCAGGAGGGGGAACGTTGGTGGATCTGGTGGGGGAACCTCGGGGGGGCAAGAGGGTGGGGGCCCCGGGGCTCGAGCCCCGGGAGCCCCGCCTATAATCCGGCCCTGAGGAAGGATGTCTGAGGAAGGAGGCGTGACCTCCGAAACGTCACAGAAATCATGCGAGCGCCATCTCTGCTAAAGAAGTGACTGACGATATGACCTGACTTTCTGCTGAAATATTACCTGTGAGATGTCTCTACAAGCCACAGTACAGTGAAACTCATTGTGGGAATTGCATTTACGCAACCCATTTTTACAAGAATTATATAAAGCAAAGATATTTTTAAAGGAAATCTTTTATAGTGGTCATTTACCTTTATTCGTATCGACATTCCTGGACAATTCAGGGAGTCCAGTATATTCTACTACTCTTCAAATTGTTGCCATTTAATATTTTTACACAGGAACGCAGAACCACAGGGACGGTCTGGCACACAGGAATGCAGGACCACAGGAACGGACTGGCACACAGGAACGCAGGACCACAGGAACGGACTGGCACACATGAATCACAGGGACGACTGGCACACAGAAACGGACTGGCACACAGGAACGCAGGACCACAGGAACGGACTGGCACACAGGAATCACAAGAACGCAGGAATCACAGGAATGCTGGAATCACAGGAGCTTTCTCTTCAGGGGAGTTTGAAGATCCGTCAAGAGTAATAGGAAGAGGCTGGAATTTAAATCAGGCTAGTGCCAATTATTGGCGCGCTAGCCCTTTAAATCTAAGCGAGCCAGCGTGCGCGTGCCCTAGGAGACGGGGACACGTGCAACGAGCAGCGGGAGCTGCAGAGGACGTCGCTGAAGCCGGGGGAGGTAAGAGAATCCGGCCACTGGACCACGGAGAGGCACGGGTGCGCCAGCGATCCGAAACAGGGATTGCGGGAGCACCTGTGACACCAGGATTCCTCTGTGAGTCTGTACTCCAGTGCTCCTCTGTTTTCCTGTGTTTCCTGTATCCCTGTGAGGTTCCTGTATCCCTGTGGCATTCCTGTATCCCTGTGGCATTCCTGTATCCATGTGGCATTCCTGTATTCCTGCGGCGGTCCTGTATTCCTGTGGCAGTCCTGTATCCCAGTGGTCTTCCTGTGGTCCTGCCGAGGTCCTTCTGTCCTGCCAACCTGAGGTCTGTTCCTGTGTCCAGCTCTGGTGGTCCTTCCGTGTGGTTCCTACTCCGGTGATCCGTTCCTGTGGTTCATGTGCCATCCTGTGGTTCCTGTTTCCTGCTTCGCTAGCTTGGCTGCCACCGTGGGCCTAGTCGCACCCGTGGAACAACCTGGTGACATCCCGCCGGGCTCTGGCGAAGACCAGGGGCCACTTAGACTCCGGTTTTAGGTTGCGGCTAGTACCATCATCCCCCACGGTGGTCCAGAGGGTCCATAGACTCTTCCCATACAGTCATGGCTATAAGTTTTGAGAATGTCACAAATATTATATTTTCACATGATCTGTTGCTCTCTGTGTTTGTTAGATGTTTTTATCACTTACATAAATACAAGTGTAATCATATTATGAGTAACAAAAGCTTTTATTGACTGTTAGAATGAGTTAAAGCCAATATCCTTGGCATACTGCCTGAAGCAGTGACGGCACAGGTTCAGCTCAAAAATGGTCTACAGGTCTAAGTGACCAGAAGTGCTCAAAGGTACCCACTTCTCAATAGAAGTTAAGATTTAGGGATAGATTAGGTAGTTGCATCCCACCCCATCCACAAAGTAGCAGGAAGGTTGAGAGGTTGATTGGGATTCTAAAACTAAAGATCCAAAAGGCAATGGTGGAGACCGGTAAGCCATGGACCGAGGGTCTATCATTAGCCATTAGACCTTTCAGTAAGATAAAGGCCAGTAAAAAGACAGGATTGAGTCCCTACAAGATTTAATTTGGTTTGGTTCTAGATTAGGATGTTATTATTCACAGTTGCTCCAAATGCAGTATGGGAGACTTGCAGACTATATGATAACCTGGAGATGATGGGACAATTAGAAGGGACAACTGGGAAGGGAGAATAGCATTAGGGCCTACCGTCTGTGTCGACTGTCCATTCCCAGAGTCAGCATTACAGACACCATTTGTTTATGCAGATTATATTAAGTGCTGAAAATAAAACCTATACTGAAGAACAGTTGTATTGATCTTACCATGCACCATTAATATATATGTGGACTTTGTTCCTTGTAATTGTTAGATTTTCATCCGTCAGTCCCCTCAACACTTTGTTGTGGTTTTCTCAGTAATGTATTTCAGAGGAAAGCATCCACATGCATCTAAATTAGCCATATCATCAGGTTCCTAGAAGATCACAACTCAGCAAGACTTTCCCCTCTTTCATAAGACACACTGGGGCACATTTACTAAGGGTCCGCAGCCGCGAATCCGTCGGGTTTTTCCCGAATATTTCCTCTTTGCGCTGTATTTCACGGGATTGTGGCGCAATCGCGCCGACTTTTGCGCGACAGAAATCGGGGGGCGTGGCCACCGAACAACCCGAAGGATTCGGAAAAACCGCAGAATTTAAAAAGCCATTTGTGTCGCAAGATCAAGCACTCACATACACCAGAAAAAAGCAGGTGAACTCCAGCGGACCTCGGCGCAGCAGCGACATCTGGTGAATATCAGCGCACGGACCTTAGTGAATCCCGGCAGAACCCGAATCAGCGCCGGAGAACCCGCCGCTGGATCGCGACTGGACCGGGTAAGTAAATGTGCCCCACAGTCTCAAACTCCTTGAGACAAGAACCAACACAGATTGGTCTTCAGATTACTTTCAAGTGAGTGAGCTTTATAATTGACAGACTATAAACATACAGACACTGAAGACTTTGCTTTTGAATATATAGTAATAAAAAAGCAGTTATTTAACTTCAGTCATGTCCTTGCCTACGATTATCACAAATGGCATCTACAATATATTTCTTTGTTATAGAAACTCAGTTTTCATGGCTGACAGAAGCAATGCTGTGCCCTAGTCTGAAGTAAACACTGGGAAAGGACTTAGTAATGTCTGGAATGCACATTCCTTCCATTTAACCTAAGCTAACAAAACAGGAGAATTACAGAAATGTAAAAGGAGGGTTTGCTGTGAAAAAGAAAGTACATATAATGTAGTCATTACTAAGGAGGATCAGAACAATACAATATCCTAAAGAAATCATATTTGCAGGTGTCTGCCTTGATTTTATGTCTTAAGAACGTATTTGGAAATTATGTTTTCTAAGCTCTATTGCAGCACATAGTTAACCATAGTGAAGCAGAAATTGTTGATAGACAGTCCCTATCAATATATCATCTGGGCATTCACATTTAATTTAATTAGTTTGCCATAAGTAAACATTTATTCAATTGGATGTTATTTGAAAAAAATGTTCCTTTGTGAAGACAATTTCTCATAAATGTAGTCATGTTGTCCCTTAGAAACAAGATAGCTTCCTTGGATACAACCACCTCACATCTTGGCAGCGGTGGCCAGACATGCGCTATTGAGTCCTGTCTGACCACCTGGATTCAGCGATCATTACCACAGGACGGCTGTGTGACATGTAGTGACTCTTGGACATTTCATGTACAAAAACCTTTTGTTTCTTTGTGCAATCACTCCAGCAGAAGTGGCCATATCCAAGGACACAGTCTTGTTTCTAAGGGACCATATGACTACATTTATGAGAAATTGTCTTCACACAGGTAAAAAATTTTTAATAACATGTAATTGAAGATATGTATATATATGGCAGATTAATGAAACTGAATGTGAATGTCCAGATGAGATTACCCTTTAAGCATGGCCATTTATTATAAAAAAAAATCATGTAAAGGTAGCTTCACTAAATAATCAATAAATAGCTTCAATAATTCCTTTATTTATATAGAGCACACAGATTACGCAGCGCTACACAGAGTTTGCCAAATCGGTCCCTGTCCCCATGGGGCTCAGAATCTAATCAACCTACCATTGTGTTTTGAAGTGTGGGAGGAAGCCGGAGGACCTGGAGGGAACCCATATAGACGTGGAGAGAACATACAAGCTCTTTACATATGTTTTCCTGGATGGGACTTGAACCCAGCCCCCAGGGCTGTAATGCTAACCACTGAGCCACCTTGCTGCCGCTAAATATAAATGTCAGTCAAATACTTTCAACTAACAGTTTGTCACAGTCCACAGCAACCAGTGTCCCACTAAAATTCCCCTTATGCTACATTGACATGTATTTTTTTAACAAGTTCAGCATGTACATTAAAAAAGCTCCTGTTGTACATGCTGATCCAGCAGGAAAGACAGGATAAAAACCTACTGTATAAACTCGAGTATAAGCCGACCCGAGTATAAGCCGAGGCCCCTAATTTTACCACAAAATACTGAGAAAACCTATTGACTCGAGTATAAGCCGAGGGTGGGAAATGCATTGGTCACAGCCTCCCCAGTATATAGCCTGCCGGACCCTGCCCCAGTGTATATAGCCTGCCAGACCCTGCCCCAGTGTATATAGCCTGCCAGACCCTGCCCCAGTGTATATAGCCTGCCAGACCCTGCCCCAGTGTATATAGCCTGCCAGACCCTGCCCCAGTGTATTAACAGTTATCACAGGTGTCTGTAATGAAGCTTTAGTGTTAATCCTGGTTCTTATGACAACCCAACATTTTTAAAATCCAATTGTCACAGAGACCAAAAAAGTTCTGGCTGGGATTACAATGATAAAATATACAGTTCCGACTTACATACAAACTCAACTTAAGAACAAACCTACAGACCCTATCTTGTATGTAACCTGGGGACTGCCTGTATGTTCTTATAGGTTGTTATATTGGAAAAATATGTAAAAATATTTTGAATATAATATGAAAACAGGACAACTAAAGCTGTAGAGCAGGGTCTTTCTAAAGTTATAGGTGCGGCAAAACTTTCCTTTACTTCGCTCTGTGACGGCTGTGGTAGGTGAGATAGCGGTGCAGGGGGAGTATGTAAGAATTAATCCCTTCATTGAAGCTTTAATAGAATAAAATGAGCAGGCAGCGGCACATACAGTTCTCAGCAGTGTCTTAAGTTGACCAAGTAAACAAAGAGTAGATTACCCACTGCTTATCTATTTCACACAGCCCTGCATAGACATTTGTTACTAAACGCTATAAGAAACCTTATTAAAGATAATTACATTTAAGTGAGACGCTGCAATTGCCACACAGCAGTATTCCATAGGCATAAACAAGTTATAAGAGGTGTTAATTTGTAATAAACATAAAAAAGCAATTTTAAATTCAATTTATTTAGCAATGAATAAAGATAATTCAATCTCAGGACACCATTTTTTACCTCCAAATAAGATATATTACAACCTTGCAGGCTTTAAATTGCTTTATATGGTAGTGCATGTTTCATAATCTAGGTTTCCAGTCTGGACATGGCCTCATCTCTACACTAGATAGGAGTGAATATTTTATCCATGCTTTTTACATATATCATTAGTATGTTCCCAAATAGCTTCAAGGGAAACCAGATAGAAGCGTCCTATATCGAATTTCATTAAGGTCCTAGAGGGTTTTTCTTCTTGCTTTATACACACAATTAGACCAGGACTTATTGTAACTGATTCATGTGGGTTTTTTGTTTTTTTTTTAATAAGGGCATGTGTCGATTTTGAGTGTTATCTTATTTTTTACTTTATTGCTTAAAATGAATTTTCAATTTTTTTCAAATTATTTACGTTATTACAGACTGATGCCGCTGGGTTCAATTCCAGCTACTGCCAGTGCAAATAAACGTATATAGTGCAGATGTAAAACTGGGAGCATGCAGACTGGAAGGAGAAAGGAGTCGTGGCAGCAGCGAGACAAGAACAACATTGGTCAGCCCAGGACGCGTCAGAACTTTGTGGGCTGTTCCTGAAGAGGATGGGACCCCCAGTAGTAAGAAAGCATGTTGATCAGAATCCCAGGGGGATGCGGGACCAGATGTGCAAGGGTTAGAACATCGAAGACAGCTGCAAGCACCCACTGCTTCTAGAAGGCGACCAGCACTCCACTCTTAACGCAGTGCCAAATGCTGGAGTGTTAAAATATACAGTCTGGTTTCGGGAAAGTAGTCATGGCCGCACAGAACCGAGCCACTGAACATCACGATTAGTGGGTAGATGCAATAAACACAAAAGGGCATTTTAGCAGCGAAGGCGGAGCAATCTGCCCATGCTTGTAGACATCCACATCCTCCCAAGATCCCGAGAGCCTTATGAGCTAATGAGGTCAGCCTTGTTATAGGCTATAGTTCCGTGGTAATAGCTAAAAGATCAATGACGCGGTAAAAGGAGAATCCCGATAGCAGAGGTGACGTAAATCTCGAAAACTATTTAAATTATCTGAAAGCTTAGATAGACTTAAAGGGATATCCCGAGAGAAAGATAGAGTTAAAAATATCAGATAAACAAAAATAACAGACTCATTCAA
This sequence comes from Engystomops pustulosus, assembly GCA_019512145.1. NCBI lineage: Eukaryota > Metazoa > Chordata > Amphibia > Anura > Leptodactylidae > Engystomops > Engystomops pustulosus. The sequence goes on from CM033642.1 coordinate 56,637,235, forward strand.
TAGTTACTAACAAAAATACAGCCATCTCACGATATAATTCCAACTTGTCCTACCAGCCTGGTGTAACAGTTTTTTTTTGCCCTGAAAGACCAAAATTTCTTAATACGGAGAGGATTCTATCATGAATAGCTTCTTTGGGGTAGGCACACTACAAGTCTCTGTCCCCTCCCCGGACATACAATAGCAGCTCAGGACAAAGCCACTTCCTGCCAGCAAGCAGCGCAGTGTGCACAGACTTACTTACAAGCTACAGACAGTGAAGGTACGTTTATCTGAGGAGAGAAGAGGGGAGAAGGGCACATAGAGAGTTGACTCGGTGTGAGGGATAGGTGAGCTGGGAGATGAGAGGGTCATTGTGGTTTATTATCCGATTCATGGATTATCCTCATCTCCGCGTCTGGTCAATCTCTCTTTTTCTAGTAGAAAGAATACAGATACTTTTTTGTTTTTAGTGATGTCAGAAGCCACTAAATAAAAATAGTAGATAAAACGTCCTTGAGCCCTGAGAACAACCGTAAAGCACTTTTCAGCACACAGCATTGCACAAAGGATCATGAAGGTTTCTGCTTATGCCCCCACACCCCGAGAATTTTGCAACGGATCATCATTGAGTGATAGAGCTAAAAACAGCACTAATAAAAAGGCAGTAAATTGTAAAGAAGGGGGTTATTGGTTTCAAGATTATCTGATTTTTGTAAAACATCACAGAGGGACTCAAATTTTGAGATTTTGTAATGGGGGGGAAAACCTCCTTAAAGGGCCACGTTGGATAATATAGACTATAAGTGGGACCATGTCTCCTAGGACTGAAACACGGGCAGAGCAACTACGATCATAGCCAGCAAACTGCTTGAGGTCGCTGCCAAATAAAAAACAATTTTACAGTGTGCTCTGGGATTGTCACCTGCCAACCCAAAACGCCATCCATAGTGATTAGTAAGTAGTTAAGTTACTGCTGAGGAAGTCAAGTTACCCACTGTTACAGCACTTTCAAGCTTACACAGATATCGAGCTATGCAAGCAAGGGTGATAAGACAAAAGCTTACTGAGCTTTCTTAAAAGCGTAAGGGAAAGCCAAAAATGAAAGTCAAAGGTCAACATTCTGTATCGGAATCAACTTAGAGTGCCAGTGTTAGATATCACCCATTTGGTAGGATGATAATATGATTAATTGGGACCTGTTAGCAATGAACCAAAGTTTTCTGTGCCTCCAGAGGTTTACGACCATTATAATGAAGAAGATGTGGCCCCTACTGGATATGTAAATTACTCTACCAGAGTTTACCTTATTACAATGAAGCCTACTGAAATATTTTCTACATTCCAGATTTTTTGGGGAAAAGCTAAAAAATATCTAATAAGCATCAATTATACTAGCTCTCCACAACAGGCACAACGATAAAGTCTATAGCTGCCAATGAAAAAATGTTTTGTGAGAGATCCTTGGAAGTGACAAGGTTGAGTGTGTATGTGCAGGAATGAAAATCGGTTGTGAATCTTGCCAAGGTGCGAATCACTCATCATTGACCAATTAAGTTTACATTAATGCGTCAATACTATAGAGATAGATACAGTAGGTTCCCATCGATCACAGGTCCTGCTTCATTGGTTTATCCCAGCTGTGTCTATATAAGGCACTGCTACTACAAAGCGTCTTGTGGACGCGCTGAGACAGGTGTCAGATTATCTGGGACTTGTCAAATGTATGTGCACCATACATGTGACATGCATTTGTTGTAAGATGTGTATTGTGTGCTGTGAGACCTATTTGGTGACTGAAATGTATAACATATGAGCATGGGGGGGTTGGGGGGCATGGGGCAGGGAGGGCAATTACACGTATGCATAAAGGTGTATGTCTCTCCATGTTTTGGGGTTCTCCAATACTCCAAAAGCAAGTACTGGTAGGTGATTCGATGGTGAGCCCCATTGGGATAAGAGGAGAACAATCCAGCAAACTCTGTGTGAGCGCTTGCATAACTGGTTGCTGCTAATAGACATGAGGAATTATTATTATATTATTATTATTATTATTATATTGTGCCACTAGCAGGCGTCAGCTAGGAGGAACCGAAGCTTTGTCTTACTCATCAAAGTCTGCTCTAGTATATATGTCTAGTCGGTACTGAGACCCGCTTCACATGGAGCAACTACTGTTACCAATTGCCTAAAGACAAAAGCGGAAGAGAAGAGACAAAGAGAGACAATTTATGACAGATTTCTATAAATATACATAACGATTTATTGCAATCATTGGGCAAGCACATGCCAAAACAAGCACCGTTCCTGCAGGACTGGAACCCCACGTTCATCACTAAAACTTTACAGACTTTATAAGAAGCCAGAGTTTATGAATCAAGTCGCATATGTGCGCAGCCATAGAAAACCCGCGTGCCAAAAACACAGAACTGGCATCTGTTTAGGTGGAGGACAGCGAAAACATGACTGCAAAGTGGAGCAAATTGCTACAATGTAAACACATTTGCTGCGCTGTGATAATGAAGCTTATTGCACGAATATAATTCTGTGCTGGAGAGTTATGTCATTAAGAGGAATAATCTGTGCAGAAAGTCATTTAATATGGAGCTCAGAAAATGTAGGCTAGGAGGCAACAAAGCGGAAGGAAATGCTTAATGCCAGCCAGCCATGTTATCATGCAAAAAGATTAAGGGTATTCCCTCTAGCACAATTTTAGTCCTCCGTTCCACAAGAGTTCGTACGGAAATCATCATTAAGAACTTGCTTAACATGAATATAAAGAGAATAATAACACCGTAATAAAGAAATTTCCACCTATTGAATAATCTTCATTGGATGAAAAGGAGTGATTTGAAAGGGATTCCCAACATCCAATAGCCAACAGTATATCTATGCATGGGAAGCCTACTAAAAAGGGATGTGATATTTTGTTTACCAATAGTCTGTTAATAACGGACCTTGACCCATAAAGGGATGTGAACCAAGGTTTGCAACAGAAACGTTTAGTGCATACATGACTGCATCTTGATAGGGGGGGAGTTTCCATTAGTAGACACAAGTCTGAACAAAAAGTACGGTACCAGATGGGGTCTATGTGCTTGTCTTAGCATAAAACCCATAATGTCTTCAGGGTACAAGAAAAATGACGATGACTGGGTGACTTCTGCAAAGAAAAAAAAAAAAAAACACATCTGAAGGGGATAAGATTATCATAGTCCTATGTGCTTCTTGGCTGATTTAATTGTTGCCAAAATTGTGTTACAAACAATTGATTTTTGCAGGGTGTTTAAGCGGAGAAAAAAACGCCAACTGTTAAAGTCAAGCAAGGCAGGAAAAACTACACCACAGTTTTTTTTTTATAAGGAATGTGTCACTTTTGAGTCTTTATTTTATTTTTTACTTTATTGCTTTAAAATGATTTTCACATTTTTTTTTAAACTTATTTTACGTTATACAGACTTGATGCTCGCTGGTTCAATTCCAAGATACTGCAGTGCAATACTAACGTATTATAGTGCAGTGTAAACTGTGAGCATGCAGACTTGGAAGGAGTCTGGCAGCAGAACACATTGGTCAGCCCCAGGCACGCGGCAGAACTTGTGGCTGTCCTGTGTGGGCTGTTCCTGAAGAGGATGGGACCCCCAGTAGTAAGAAAGCATGTTGATCAGAATCCCAGGGGGATGCGGGACCAGATGTGCAAGGGTTAGAACATCGAAGACAGCTGCAAGCACCCACTGCTTCTAGAAGGCGACCAGCACTCCACTCTTAACGCAGTGCCAAATGCTGGAGTGTTAAAATATACAGTCTGGTTTCGGGAAAGTAGTCATGGCCGCACAGAACCGAGCCACTGAACATCACGATTAGTGGGTAGATGCAATAAACACAAAAGGGCATTTTAGCAGCGAAGGCGGAGCAATCTGCCCATGCTTGTAGACATCCACATCCTCCCAAGATCCCGAGAGCCTTATGAGCTAATGAGGTCAGCCTTGTTATAGGCTATAGTTCCGTGGTAATAGCTAAAAGATCAATGACGCGGTAAAAGGAGAATCCCGATAGCAGAGGTGACGTAAATCTCGAAAACTATTTAAATTATCTGAAAGCTTAGATAGACTTAAAGGGATATCCCGAGAGAAAGATAGAGTTAAAAATATCAGATAAACAAAAATAACAGACTCATTCAATAGTTACTAACAAAAATACAGCCATCTCACGATATAATTCCAACTTGTCCTACCAGCCTGGTGTAACAGTTTTTTTTTGCCCTGAAAGACCAAAATTTCTTAATACGGAGAGGATTCTATCATGAATAGCTTCTTTGGGGTAGGCACACTACAAGTCTCTGTCCCCTCCCCGGACATACAATAGCAGCTCAGGACAAAGCCACTTCCTGCCAGCAAGCAGCGCAGTGTGCACAGACTTACTTACAAGCTACAGACAGTGAAGGTACGTTTATCTGAGGAGAGAAGAGGGGAGAAGGGCACATAGAGAGTTGACTCGGTGTGAGGGATAGGTGAGCTGGGAGATGAGAGGGTCATTGTGGTTTATTATCCGATTCATGGATTATCCTCATCTCCGCGTCTGGTCAATCTCTCTTTTTCTAGTAGAAAGAATACAGATACTTTTTTGTTTTTAGTGATGTCAGAAGCCACTAAATAAAAATAGTAGATAAAACGTCCTTGAGCCCTGAGAACAACCGTAAAGCACTTTTCAGCACACAGCATTGCACAAAGGATCATGAAGGTTTCTGCTTATGCCCCCACACCCCGAGAATTTTGCAACGGATCATCATTGAGTGATAGAGCTAAAAACAGCACTAATAAAAAGGCAGTAAATTGTAAAGAAGGGGGTTATTGGTTTCAAGATTATCTGATTTTTGTAAAACATCACAGAGGGACTCAAATTTTGAGATTTTGTAATGGGGGGGAAAACCTCCTTAAAGGGCCACGTTGGATAATATAGACTATAAGTGGGACCATGTCTCCTAGGACTGAAACACGGGCAGAGCAACTACGATCATAGCCAGCAAACTGCTTGAGGTCGCTGCCAAATAAAAAACAATTTTACAGTGTGCTCTGGGATTGTCACCTGCCAACCCAAAACGCCATCCATAGTGATTAGTAAGTAGTTAAGTTACTGCTGAGGAAGTCAAGTTACCCACTGTTACAGCACTTTCAAGCTTACACAGATATCGAGCTATGCAAGCAAGGGTGATAAGACAAAAGCTTACTGAGCTTTCTTAAAAGCGTAAGGGAAAGCCAAAAATGAAAGTCAAAGGTCAACATTCTGTATCGGAATCAACTTAGAGTGCCAGTGTTAGATATCACCCATTTGGTAGGATGATAATATGATTAATTGGGACCTGTTAGCAATGAACCAAAGTTTTCTGTGCCTCCAGAGGTTTACGACCATTATAATGAAGAAGATGTGGCCCCTACTGGATATGTAAATTACTCTACCAGAGTTTACCTTATTACAATGAAGCCTACTGAAATATTTTCTACATTCCAGATTTTTTGGGGAAAAGCTAAAAAATATCTAATAAGCATCAATTATACTAGCTCTCCACAACAGGCACAACGATAAAGTCTATAGCTGCCAATGAAAAAATGTTTTGTGAGAGATCCTTGGAAGTGACAAGGTTGAGTGTGTATGTGCAGGAATGAAAATCGGTTGTGAATCTTGCCAAGGTGCGAATCACTCATCATTGACCAATTAAGTTTACATTAATGCGTCAATACTATAGAGATAGATACAGTAGGTTCCCATCGATCACAGGTCCTGCTTCATTGGTTTATCCCAGCTGTGTCTATATAAGGCACTGCTACTACAAAGCGTCTTGTGGACGCGCTGAGACAGGTGTCAGATTATCTGGGACTTGTCAAATGTATGTGCACCATACATGTGACATGCATTTGTTGTAAGATGTGTATTGTGTGCTGTGAGACCTATTTGGTGACTGAAATGTATAACATATGAGCATGGGGGGGTTGGGGGGCATGGGGCAGGGAGGGCAATTACACGTATGCATAAAGGTGTATGTCTCTCCATGTTTTGGGGTTCTCCAATACTCCAAAAGCAAGTACTGGTAGGTGATTCGATGGTGAGCCCCATTGGGATAAGAGGAGAACAATCCAGCAAACTCTGTGTGAGCGCTTGCATAACTGGTTGCTGCTAATAGACATGAGGAATTATTATTATATTATTATTATTATTATTATATTGTGCCACTAGCAGGCGTCAGCTAGGAGGAACCGAAGCTTTGTCTTACTCATCAAAGTCTGCTCTAGTATATATGTCTAGTCGGTACTGAGACCCGCTTCACATGGAGCAACTACTGTTACCAATTGCCTAAAGACAAAAGCGGAAGAGAAGAGACAAAGAGAGACAATTTATGACAGATTTCTATAAATATACATAACGATTTATTGCAATCATTGGGCAAGCACATGCCAAAACAAGCACCGTTCCTGCAGGACTGGAACCCCACGTTCATCACTAAAACTTTACAGACTTTATAAGAAGCCAGAGTTTATGAATCAAGTCGCATATGTGCGCAGCCATAGAAAACCCGCGTGCCAAAAACACAGAACTGGCATCTGTTTAGGTGGAGGACAGCGAAAACATGACTGCAAAGTGGAGCAAATTGCTACAATGTAAACACATTTGCTGCGCTGTGATAATGAAGCTTATTGCACGAATATAATTCTGTGCTGGAGAGTTATGTCATTAAGAGGAATAATCTGTGCAGAAAGTCATTTAATATGGAGCTCAGAAAATGTAGGCTAGGAGGCAACAAAGCGGAAGGAAATGCTTAATGCCAGCCAGCCATGTTATCATGCAAAAAGATTAAGGGTATTCCCTCTAGCACAATTTTAGTCCTCCGTTCCACAAGAGTTCGTACGGAAATCATCATTAAGAACTTGCTTAACATGAATATAAAGAGAATAATAACACCGTAATAAAGAAATTTCCACCTATTGAATAATCTTCATTGGATGAAAAGGAGTGATTTGAAAGGGATTCCCAACATCCAATAGCCAACAGTATATCTATGCATGGGAAGCCTACTAAAAAGGGATGTGATATTTTGTTTACCAATAGTCTGTTAATAACGGACCTTGACCCATAAAGGGATGTGAACCAAGGTTTGCAACAGAAACGTTTAGTGCATACATGACTGCATCTTGATAGGGGGGGAGTTTCCATTAGTAGACACAAGTCTGAACAAAAAGTACGGTACCAGATGGGGTCTATGTGCTTGTCTTAGCATAAAACCCATAATGTCTTCAGGGTACAAGAAAAATGACGATGACTGGGTGACTTCTGCAAAGAAAAAAAAAAAAAAACACATCTGAAGGGGATAAGATTATCATAGTCCTATGTGCTTCTTGGCTGATTTAATTGTTGCCAAAATTGTGTTACAAACAATTGATTTTTGCAGGGTGTTTAAGCGGAGAAAAAAACGCCAACTGTTAAAGTCAAGCAAGGCAGGAAAAACTACACCACAGACACATTGGTCAGCCCCAGGCACGCGGCAGAACTTGTGGCTGTCCTGTAGAGGATTGGATCCCCCAGTAAGAAGCATGTGATTCAGATCCCATGGGGGATGCTTGACCAGTGTGCAAGGGGTTAACATCTGATATCGAAGACAGCTGCAATGCACCCACTGCTACTGGCACCAGCCTCACTCTTAAAGCCAGTGCCAAATGCTGGATGTAATAGTACGTCTGGTTTCGGGAAGTAGTTCATGGCCGCCTACCGATCCACTGACATCACGATTAGTGGGTGCAATAAACACAAAAGGGCATATATTAGCAGGAGGCGGAGCAATCTGCATGCTCTGGTAGACATCCACATCCTCCCATTCCCGAGAGCAAGTGTGGTCACCTTGTTCTCAGGCTATATTCCGTGGTAGATCGCTAAAAGATCAATGACGCATGTAGGAGATATCCCGATAGCAGGGTGACGTCATCTCCACTATTTAAATTATCTGAAAGCTTAGATAGACTTTAAAGGGATATTCCCAAGAAGAAAAGATACCCGAGAGAAAGATAGAGTTAAAAATATCAGATAAACAAAAATAACAGACTCATTCAATAGTTACTAACAAAAATACAGCCATCTCACGATATAATTCCAACTTGTCCTACCAGCCTGGTGTAACAGTTTTTTTTTGCCCTGAAAGACCAAAATTTCTTAATACGGAGAGGATTCTATCATGAATAGCTTCTTTGGGGTAGGCACACTACAAGTCTCTGTCCCCTCCCCGGACATACAATAGCAGCTCAGGACAAAGCCACTTCCTGCCAGCAAGCAGCGCAGTGTGCACAGACTTACTTACAAGCTACAGACAGTGAAGGTACGTTTATCTGAGGAGAGAAGAGGGGAGAAGGGCACATAGAGAGTTGACTCGGTGTGAGGGATAGGTGAGCTGGGAGATGAGAGGGTCATTGTGGTTTATTATCCGATTCATGGATTATCCTCATCTCCGCGTCTGGTCAATCTCTCTTTTTCTAGTAGAAAGAATACAGATACTTTTTTGTTTTTAGTGATGTCAGAAGCCACTAAATAAAAATAGTAGATAAAACGTCCTTGAGCCCTGAGAACAACCGTAAAGCACTTTTCAGCACACAGCATTGCACAAAGGATCATGAAGGTTTCTGCTTATGCCCCCACACCCCGAGAATTTTGCAACGGATCATCATTGAGTGATAGAGCTAAAAACAGCACTAATAAAAAGGCAGTAAATTGTAAAGAAGGGGGTTATTGGTTTCAAGATTATCTGATTTTTGTAAAACATCACAGAGGGACTCAAATTTTGAGATTTTGTAATGGGGGGGAAAACCTCCTTAAAGGGCCACGTTGGATAATATAGACTATAAGTGGGACCATGTCTCCTAGGACTGAAACACGGGCAGAGCAACTACGATCATAGCCAGCAAACTGCTTGAGGTCGCTGCCAAATAAAAAACAATTTTACAGTGTGCTCTGGGATTGTCACCTGCCAACCCAAAACGCCATCCATAGTGATTAGTAAGTAGTTAAGTTACTGCTGAGGAAGTCAAGTTACCCACTGTTACAGCACTTTCAAGCTTACACAGATATCGAGCTATGCAAGCAAGGGTGATAAGACAAAAGCTTACTGAGCTTTCTTAAAAGCGTAAGGGAAAGCCAAAAATGAAAGTCAAAGGTCAACATTCTGTATCGGAATCAACTTAGAGTGCCAGTGTTAGATATCACCCATTTGGTAGGATGATAATATGATTAATTGGGACCTGTTAGCAATGAACCAAAGTTTTCTGTGCCTCCAGAGGTTTACGACCATTATAATGAAGAAGATGTGGCCCCTACTGGATATGTAAATTACTCTACCAGAGTTTACCTTATTACAATGAAGCCTACTGAAATATTTTCTACATTCCAGATTTTTTGGGGAAAAGCTAAAAAATATCTAATAAGCATCAATTATACTAGCTCTCCACAACAGGCACAACGATAAAGTCTATAGCTGCCAATGAAAAAATGTTTTGTGAGAGATCCTTGGAAGTGACAAGGTTGAGTGTGTATGTGCAGGAATGAAAATCGGTTGTGAATCTTGCCAAGGTGCGAATCACTCATCATTGACCAATTAAGTTTACATTAATGCGTCAATACTATAGAGATAGATACAGTAGGTTCCCATCGATCACAGGTCCTGCTTCATTGGTTTATCCCAGCTGTGTCTATATAAGGCACTGCTACTACAAAGCGTCTTGTGGACGCGCTGAGACAGGTGTCAGATTATCTGGGACTTGTCAAATGTATGTGCACCATACATGTGACATGCATTTGTTGTAAGATGTGTATTGTGTGCTGTGAGACCTATTTGGTGACTGAAATGTATAACATATGAGCATGGGGGGGTTGGGGGGCATGGGGCAGGGAGGGCAATTACACGTATGCATAAAGGTGTATGTCTCTCCATGTTTTGGGGTTCTCCAATACTCCAAAAGCAAGTACTGGTAGGTGATTCGATGGTGAGCCCCATTGGGATAAGAGGAGAACAATCCAGCAAACTCTGTGTGAGCGCTTGCATAACTGGTTGCTGCTAATAGACATGAGGAATTATTATTATATTATTATTATTATTATTATATTGTGCCACTAGCAGGCGTCAGCTAGGAGGAACCGAAGCTTTGTCTTACTCATCAAAGTCTGCTCTAGTATATATGTCTAGTCGGTACTGAGACCCGCTTCACATGGAGCAACTACTGTTACCAATTGCCTAAAGACAAAAGCGGAAGAGAAGAGACAAAGAGAGACAATTTATGACAGATTTCTATAAATATACATAACGATTTATTGCAATCATTGGGCAAGCACATGCCAAAACAAGCACCGTTCCTGCAGGACTGGAACCCCACGTTCATCACTAAAACTTTACAGACTTTATAAGAAGCCAGAGTTTATGAATCAAGTCGCATATGTGCGCAGCCATAGAAAACCCGCGTGCCAAAAACACAGAACTGGCATCTGTTTAGGTGGAGGACAGCGAAAACATGACTGCAAAGTGGAGCAAATTGCTACAATGTAAACACATTTGCTGCGCTGTGATAATGAAGCTTATTGCACGAATATAATTCTGTGCTGGAGAGTTATGTCATTAAGAGGAATAATCTGTGCAGAAAGTCATTTAATATGGAGCTCAGAAAATGTAGGCTAGGAGGCAACAAAGCGGAAGGAAATGCTTAATGCCAGCCAGCCATGTTATCATGCAAAAAGATTAAGGGTATTCCCTCTAGCACAATTTTAGTCCTCCGTTCCACAAGAGTTCGTACGGAAATCATCATTAAGAACTTGCTTAACATGAATATAAAGAGAATAATAACACCGTAATAAAGAAATTTCCACCTATTGAATAATCTTCATTGGATGAAAAGGAGTGATTTGAAAGGGATTCCCAACATCCAATAGCCAACAGTATATCTATGCATGGGAAGCCTACTAAAAAGGGATGTGATATTTTGTTTACCAATAGTCTGTTAATAACGGACCTTGACCCATAAAGGGATGTGAACCAAGGTTTGCAACAGAAACGTTTAGTGCATACATGACTGCATCTTGATAGGGGGGGAGTTTCCATTAGTAGACACAAGTCTGAACAAAAAGTACGGTACCAGATGGGGTCTATGTGCTTGTCTTAGCATAAAACCCATAATGTCTTCAGGGTACAAGAAAAATGACGATGACTGGGTGACTTCTGCAAAGAAAAAAAAAAAAAAACACATCTGAAGGGGATAAGATTATCATAGTCCTATGTGCTTCTTGGCTGATTTAATTGTTGCCAAAATTGTGTTACAAACAATTGATTTTTGCAGGGTGTTTAAGCGGAGAAAAAAACGCCAACTGTTAAAGTCAAGCAAGGCAGGAAAAACTACACCACAGAGGCTTATACTCGAGTATATAAGGTATATTAGGCAATTTTAATCCTATTGCCTTCTGTATACAATTTTAAAGCAAGGGCCAAAATCTCCTTTGCTAAACGGATACTACTGAATAGAATTCAACCCAGACTTCTCTGAACATACTCTGTGAGTGCTTCCTTACTGATAAAACTGTCCATATATGGACAGTTACATCAAAAGGGATACAACCTGAACCACAGCAGCATATCACTGCTTGCAGCCGATGTCCACTCCTCCTGTTTTCAGGGGGGGAGGGTCTGAAAAGGAAGATATATTGTCCTGCATAAGCATAATATGTGATATATTGCAGCCCAACTACACTAGAGAGCTTCAAATTTAGCAGATAAAGTCCCGCCCACCTACGCAAGATGGTGCCTTTACTCTAAACTTTACTCTTCTAGCCCTGGCGCTCACTTAACCCAATTCTCACTGCCACCACCTACTTTTAAATTAATAATTAAAATTAATAAAACTAATAGGTGTCTGTTTACATAAGTCTCCTAACAATTACAAACAATTAGAAACCCAAACTACAAATTAAAAATGACACAATTCTCTATACAATTAATAAAAACTAATCCTGGTAACGCTATCTCTTCAGAAACTTAGATTCTTTAAGGCTCCAAGCAGAAACTTATTACATTTTAAAATTTAATATATAAAAAGTAAAGTGCATACATAAGAACCTACAATCTTCAGGTAAAAAGGATATAAAACAATATACATATGACACATACACAAACAGTTGTAAAATAAAAAAGGAATAAACAAATAGCCTTACTAATGAAATAGTAACAGATATATGCCACTGAGAGACCCAGCTAAGAATTTACTTTGGGAAGTCTTCCAGGTGTCATTTGGAATCTGAAGATGACTGACAATGGCTATAAGCGTAGCTTCATAATTTCCTCCCACCTCTCAGCTTGTGACATCACTGAGAATGGTATGTTCTCATGCAAATGAAATACACTGTCACCACTCCCCTCAGTGGGACAAATTTTTTTTAGGTGAGTTTAAGAAAACTCCTAATTTTAAGAAAACTTTTTTCCAGAAATGATTATAATATTGCAACCACCTTCATTTGATTAGGTACCTCATTCTCTACAACCTCATATTAAACTTGCCATGGTTATGCCTAAGATCAGAAGTTTTTTGTTATCTAAACCTGTTCCCAAGCAGCTACAAATCTGAAATTTAAAAAGCAGCTAAAGTGTGAACACAGCCTTACATATACGATGTGTTGCCTTTCTGCCCTGCACCAATTACCCCCCCCCCCCCCGCTAGGTATCCTTCTATTGTGTTTGATTGCATACAGATCCTACATGTTTTTTTGCTTGGTTCTACTGTGTACTGCCCACCTGACCTTCTGCTAACATATTGCCTGAACTCCACAAGGCCTGACCTTCCGTCAACAGCTTTTTTTTTTTACTTGTTTTATTGTTTAAAACCTCATTTAGAATAGAGCAGTACAATGACACTCATTCAGCACTGTACAAATGAAGACAAAGGCAAATAGAGACCTATGTAATAGGTCACCACAGTACAGTTGAACATATGCATTAGCGAGTGCAAAATAAGTTTCAATCCCAAGTATATATAAAAGAGACAAAACAAAAGCTCCACCGTAGTGTAAAAAGATAAAGGTTAGACTGCAATAAACTAGAAATGTAACTTCGGAACACTGGAGCATTTTAGGAGGCAGAAGTGTTAGGACTCGGGAATTAAGAAAGAGCTTGTATAGCATTGGATACCGGTGCAGATGGTTAAATCAGACAAACAGCAACAATCCCAAACTTTATTAAACTTGTCCGCACACTTCCTATCGTAAACAACCTTTTCTTATTGAATAATGTTGTTGACTAATTCAGTGGTGTAGCTACCGGGGGGGACAAGAAGTAGGTGATCATCTACCCTCTCTGCCGTCGACCCTCAGTAATCATCAGCGATGTGTGCTTCTTTAGATTATACTACCGCTGCCTGCGCCCATTGTCCGCTGACGTGTGTGGGTGGCTACTAAATAATGCTGGGGCATTTGTGAGGGCCACTTTATACTGCTGGGGCATGTGTGGAGCCACTATATACTCTTGGGCATGTTCGGGGGTCACTATATAATTCTAGGCATACGTGGGGGCTTCTATATACTGCTGGGGAATTTGTGGGGGCTACTATATACTACTGGGGTATTTGTGGGGGCTACTATATACTGCTGGGGCACGTTTTGGGGGTTACTTTATACTGCTTGAGCACAAGTGGAGGTTACTGCTGGGACAATCTTTATACTCCTGGGGCACATGTGGGGGATACTATATACTCCTGGGGCATGTAAGGATGTTACCATATACTGCTGGGCAAATGTGGGGGCTACCTGTATATTGCTGGGGCAGGTGTGTGGGTTACTATTATACTGCTGGGGCAGGTGTGGGGGCTACCTGTATACTGCTGGGGCATGTATGGGGGCTACTTGTATAATGCTGGGGCACGTGTGGGGGCTACCTGTATACAGCTGTGGCACTTGTGGGGGCTGCCTGTATAATGCTGGGGCACATGTGGGGGGCTACCTGTATACTAATGAGCATGTGCTAAGAGCCTGGAGCTACATATGTAAAGTGGGGGGAAGTGCTGAAGTTTCATATATATTGGGGGTGCTCTACTATCTTAAATAATTAGGATTTGCTGGTGTTAAATATGAATTAAGGAGAGGAAGTATTCAGTCGTATATATTATAATATATTGAGGCGTCTCAATGTATTATCTGTATATGCAGGGGGCACATTGTGAAGCACTTAGCTTTTATCTATCTAAGATGGCAAATTGTGCAGTGATAAGCCATGGCTGGAAGAACACTGTGTGCGCTTGAAGCTCTGGGTTAACAGGAAACACTGGTGATGGTCATGACACAATGTCGCAGTGAAAAGGAGTTCACAGCACACACAGGGTTCTTCTACTTCAACCAAGGACCTTCCGAATGCTAGCAGCACTCAAATAGTAGTATGTGCTTATGCAGTTAAAAACATTTGGTTGGGGGCCCACTCAGATGGGTTGCCCCTTCTGTGCTAAAACCCTAACTATGTCACTGGACTAATCCCTTCCACATATCTAATGAAAGGGCCCAGGATTCATCTCTAAGAACCATTTTATTCCATATCTCCTCATCTTGTGTCATATATATATATATATATATAAAGTCACAATTTCCGGGGATAAACAGTGGACTCCCTGGACCACCGCGGGAGATAACAACCTTAGCCGCACCCGGGAGCGGAGTCTAAGTGATCTCCTGGTCTTCGCCAGAGCCCGCCGCAAAGCGTTATGGTCTTGTTGCGGCGGGAGTCACCAGGTCGCTTCGTGGGTGCGACTAGGCCCGCAGTGGCAGCCAAGGTAGGGACACGGGGACCACGGATGGCAGGCAGGACCATGGATGGCAGGCAGGACCACGGGTGGCTGGCAGGACCACGGATGGCAGGCAGAACCACGGATGGCAGGCAGGACCACGGATGGCAGGCAAGACCTTGGATGGCTGGCAGGACCTCGGATGGCTGGCAGGACCTCGGATGGCTGCTGGATTACTGGAGCGCCACAGGATACCAGGACCGCCACAGGATACCAGGACCTCCACAGGATACCAGGACCGCCACAGGATAACAGGACCGCCACAGGATAACAGGACCGCCACACGATACCAGGAACACAGGAACAGCACGAAACGCCACGGAACATTGGAACACCACGGAACATGGGAATCACAGAATCCACATAGGCGTCTGGAAACGCTCGGGAACACGGAGGGCTTTCTCTTCAGTAACAGGACATGAAGATCTGGCAGGGGATGCTGGGAGTAGCCAGGCTATATAGCAGAGCCAGGTATGCCAGCACCAATAAGGAGGACGCTGGCCCTTTAAATTCTTAGAGAGTAGGCGCGCACGCGCCCTAGCAGCGGGAGCGCGCGGCCTACACAGGAGAGAGACCTGCAGCCTAGACGGGACCGCGATGAAGCCAACAGGAGCCGGGACAGGTAAGTACTGACCCGAGGGGAACGGGGAACTGCCAGCGGCCATACGTCATGGATCCAAGTGATACCGGAAGTGGGTGTGTGGATGCGCCGGAAGTGATGACATTGATGTATACGTCACCACTCGCGCAGGCGTGTAAGACATGTGCAGGTAGCGGTGGCCATCTTGGAATCTGGCAGCCCATTTCCACCAACAATACTTATGATGAAAGGAGATAAGTATAAAAATACTATAAAAGAGAGGCGCACGCTAACGAGATGGACAAATTCTGGGGGTCCTAGACTATATAAGACCCACAGTATGTCTAATACCGCCCAATTGTCACTGGTCCATCAGTCGACAGACCTGTGTGCTTGTGGGACAAAGTACTATACACCTACAACGTGTTGTTGCCCCTATTTATGAATGAAACTCAGGAGACGTGGGGCAGGTCTGAATACCGATGGGCGGGATCACAGGTTTTAATAAAGCACTATGTCACTTTTGTATAGTTTACACTGTTTATTATGATGTATCGATACTATTGCACTTTAATAATGCTATATGCATTCTGATATTGCACTACTGGATCAATTTTGTATTTTGTATCAACTATTGTTTCACATAATGATTGACCAATCAGCAGGGCTGTTGGTCCTTAAATAGTTGGATCTGTTTCACTGTTGTTATGCTTGAGAAAGGTGCGGTTTTAGCACCGAAACGTCGCTGTGTGATGGAATAAAAGTTCACCGCTTTTCTACAATTCATTGAGTGCTGCCACTTCACTACATATATCAAGGAGCCATGCCAAGGGATCATCGGCTGTTGCACCAACTACTAACTACTTGCTTGTGCTGCTTTGGACTTTGCATTTTATATAAATATATATATACATATATAGTCACAATTTCGGGGGATAAACAGTGGACTCCCTGGACCACCGCGGGAGATAACAACAATAGTCGCTCCTGGGAGCGGAGTCTAAGTGATCTCCTAGTCTTCGCCAGAACCTGCCGCAAAGCGGGATGGTCCTGCTGCGGCGGGAGTCACCAGGTCGCTTCACTGGTGCGAATAGGCCCGCGGTGGCAGCCAAGGTAGGGACACGGGGACCACGGATGGCAGGCAGGACAATAGATGGCAGGCAGGACCACAGGTGGCTGGCAGGACCAGGGATGGCAGGCAGAACCACGGATGGCAGGCAGGACCACGGATGGCTGGCAGGACCTCAGATGGCTGGCAGGACCTCAGATGGCTGCTGGATTACTGGAGCGCCACAGGATACCAGGACCGCCACAGGATACCGGGACCGCCACAGGATACCAGGACCGCCACAGGATAACAGGACCGCCACAGGATAACAGGACCACCACACGATACCAGGACCGCCACACGATTATAGGAACAGCACGAAACACCACGGAACATTGGAACACCACGGAACACGGGAATCACAGAATCCACAGAGGCGTCTGGAAACGCTCGGGAACACAGAGGGCTTTCTCTTCAGTAACAGGACATGAAGATCCGGCAGGGGATGCTGAGAGTAGCCAGGCTATATAGCAGAGCCAGGTATGCCAGCACCAATAAGGAGGACGCTGGCCCTTTAAATTCTTAGAGAGTCGGCGCACGCGCGCCCTAGCAGCGGGAGCGCACGGCCTACACAGGAGAAAGACCTGCAGCCTGGACGGGACTGCGATGGAGCCAACAGGAGCCGGGACAGGTAAGTACTGACCCGAGGGGAACGGGGCAGTGGCAGCAGAGCACAGGTGCACCCGCAATCCGCAAAACATGGATCGCGGGGACAACCGTGACATATATCTCTGTAGCCTTCACAATATATCATGTGCCAGAGGCTACAGGAGCATTGTGGCACCAATGACACTGAGAGAAGGGATGAAATGCATCTTAATCAACTGCAATGGGGTGAGGTAGCGTGAGATCAGCCATCATATTTTCATCCAAATTGGGGATGGGTTTCCTCCACCTGGCAAGCCGCCGGGAGAGGCGTTGCTGCTGCCTTAGCTCTTATTAGATGAGAACAGATCATAGGAACTAAACCCCACTCGGACCTGGGACCTTACAACACCAATGAGTAGATATTGGGATGGGAAAACGAGGTTTTGGCAATTGGGAGTAAAGAGCGTGTCACAATTGAAGATAATTATACAATCTATGATGGGGAATGTCATATCTCTCACTAAGTAGCTCAAAAGATAAGAGGACGGCTAAGTGCAAATCCTTTATAGTGCACACACCTACTGCTTTTCAGATTT
>CM033642.1:56671206-56784208 GCA_019512145.1 Engystomops pustulosus
ACAACCACTGTGCACGGTAAACCCTCCAAATGTCGCTTGTTCATGTCTCAGTGCTCGTATTTGAAAGCTTTGTGCATGCACAGTGCGGCTTGTCCCCAGCTGTATCTAGAGCATCACCGTGCATGCTCGAGTAGTGTGCATGTTGCTGGGTATGTTGCAGCTGCACTATGGTGGCCAGGTGGTGATATATACTTTGGTGCCAGGTAAGGCAGTTGGGCCATCCTTGGTGATCGGGGCCAGGCAGCGGCGATAACATCGGCTGGGTCCAGACACACGCCTCTAGGTCCTCGATGTCCCGGCTATATGTCAACCCCTGTGGATCCTATCCTATATAAGGGGGAAAAAGCCAGAGCAGGCAGATACCTGCTACAGTGCCATCTTGGTTGTCTTATGGCCTGTAACATGAATTACAGCATAATAACGACAAGTCAAATAATTGTCTGAGAGCTTCCCTCAGGCCATTAAGGTTCTGGGGTACAGAGTTATAGACCTCCACATGGTAAGGCACCACAGTCTCCAGCAGCTGTTCCCCTAACGATTCAACTTTGATGAGCTGGAGCATTGTTATCCTTTAAGATGAAATTAGGCCTGTTTTTTTTCAATCAGAAGCACAATGACTGGGTTAATTATACTATCAAATTAGTATGGGCCTGTCACTTTATCATTAAGAAAGGTAAGGGCAGTTCTGTCCAGTGTAGCCACACCTGCTCGCACTATAACACCACTACTATATGTGACAACAGTTGAAACCAGAGGTTTACATACACTATTTAAAAAGACACAAATGTATGTTTTTTTTCTCACATCTACAAGCAACCAGAATAAACCATTCATTTTAGGTCAATTAGGCCTACCAAAATTATTTATTTTTGTCAAATGCCCAAATAAGGAGCGAGAATTTATATGGTATTGTTATTTTTTTCCCTGAATAAAAGGTTTACTTACATTTCATTTGTATTTAATACCATTGCCCATAAACTGATTTGGGTCAAATGTTTTAAATATCTTTCTACAAGCTTCTAAAAATAGTTGGTAGGCTTTTGTGCCAATTCCTCAGAGAGAATTTGTGTAACTGAGTCATGTTGGTTGGCTGACTTTGTTATCCCTAAGCCACTTTGTAACCAGTTTGGCAGTATGCTCCGAGTTGTTGTCCATTTGGAAGACCTATTGGCATCGAAACTTTAACTTCCTGGTTGATAACTTGAGATGTTGCTTCAGTATTGCCACATAATGTTCTTTGCTCATGATCTCATATATTTTGTGAAGTGCACCAGTCACTTCTGCAGGAAAACTACCCCACAACATGATGCTGCCACCCTCATGTTTCATAGTTGGGATGATGTACTCAGGCTTGCAAGCTTCTCCTTTGTTCCTCCAAACGCAATGATGGTCAGACCACAGGACATGTCCCCAGGTGCCTGTTCCTCTCTTCATTTGCAAAATAAATGTGTTTTGCAAAGCGAGCAGTGAAAATTTTCCTCAAAACCGATTGCCAAAACTATGGCAATCCCTGAGTCACAGAGAGTGGCTTTGCAAAATTTGGTGATTCCTATAGCGGACACATACACACTTAGCTTTATATATTAGATTTTGGTAATCCTAATTGACCTAAAACGGGAAAGGTCAGATAGTTAGAAAAACTGTACATAGCGCTCTCCTTGACATCTCCAAATTTGTTCGCTACTCAGAATGAACAGCAATGAAGCATAGTGGTGTCTCATCCAGCATAGATGGTCCCTGGCCCATGCAAGATGAGGGTGGTTTGGTCAGGAACCCTTGCAGACCGCACTATTGCCTGCACTGTGTGCCCTTCATCATGCGGTTTCACTGGACATTGTTCACAATGAAGTGGCCATCAATGTGGGGTGTAGCCAGTGTAGCCAAGCAAGCTTTTTCTGTGACTCCTCTAGTCTCTCCTCATCTCTCTTTTACAACATACAGATCTGTGACCCTTTAAGCTCAGTGGCCACTTCCGCCTGATAACATCCTGCTTGAAGCCTTGCAATGGTGACATGCTTTTGATTGACTGTTAGGTGTTGTCTTAGTTACATGATGTGAAAATGTGCACTTAATAATGAGAAGGGCTCTTTAAATGCCAATTCTGAATGCGCCAGGAAATTTATATGGTGATTCATGGATCAAACACTGATTGTGACTTTTCCCATAAATCTCCTAAATATTAATTTATTACAGAACAGCAAGTTGTAGAATAAGCAATGAAATAATGAACATATGACATATGCATTCAAAAGTTTAGAGAAGGTCACATTAAGTTCACCTGTAAAGGTTAGAGTACAGTTTAGGTTCCTCCAGAAATTTCATCTACAAGCCGAACTTTTTGTGTATATACTGTATGGTAGTATTTATATATCAATTATTTTCTCTGCTTCCATACACTAGTAGTACTACTAGTATAGTATTTTTCATATTTTCTAGCTATAAGTATTTTTTACATTAGCTCTTATTATTATATTAATAGAGTGGAAAGACCTTGCTCTACCACTGTCAGTGCCCACCCCTGCCTTGACAAGATAACTAAATATTAGAATCAGAGGAATGGACAATTACTATTTATTTAGCTTCACTATATTGTGAAATGACATTACTCTTAATAAAAATGACTTATATTACTCCCACTTTTCATTGAAAATAGTCACTCCTTATCTTTGACAATGCTTTGTTACCATGACATCCAAAATGAGCTCTGTTTGTAACATGGAATACTTCAAATGAAATTATTTGCACCTTATAATTTGCAGATACTTAGAACTGTGTTCTTGCTGATATGTTCTTTTAAGGTAATTTTATTAGAAAAGAAGTAACAAAGAATAACCTCATCTTCAGAAACGTCAGCTGTGAATTTGAAATCATTGCAATGCACAGGGCGAGTGACCTGGTCTAATCCCTTACGGCTCTGCAAGAACCCATAGCAAGCAAGCTTCCAAGCTACTGTTAATTAGGAGGAGATTGTGTCTGGCATTGTATTAATAAATGAGCTTGTGCTGGCTGATAAAATTGGTTTAAACGTCTTGTATTTTGGGCAAGATTTCTCAACAGTCTTTTACAATATGTTCACAAAGAAATTCTTCAGGGGAGTGTAATTAGCCTTACACTGTTTAATGTCATGCTTAATGATTACTGGGGATGTTTTGATTAGAGACTTAATCTGCCTTTGCATGCAGATGATTGTGGTGTTTAAACCAAGAGCAGGAATCTTTAAATAAATGTGATCCATGTAAATGAACAGTTGCATAAAGAACAAGGGGGTCACTACATGGATCTCCAATAAACACAGAGTCAATTAAGAAATGAAGAAGATGCAACACATAAAGGCAAACTTCTTTATTTTCACAGAGAGAACAATTTTTTTGAAACATACATATGTCTATACATATATCTGTGCTAAGACCCTCCACATTGCATTTGAAGTGTGTTAAAAAAAAAAAACACAATGGGGCAGATTTACTTACCCGGTCCATTCGCAATCCAGCGCGTGCGTTCTCTGCGGTGGATTCGGGTCTTCCGGCGATTCACTAAGGCAGTTCCTCCGACGTCCACCAGGTGTCGCTGCTACGCTGAAGTCCACCGAGGCCCGGAATACACGATCCTATACTTGGTGAAGGTAAGTGCGTGTCCCACGACACTATTTTTTTTAAAAAATGCAGCGGTTTCTCCGAATCCGTCTGGTTTTCGTTCGGCCACGCCCCCGATTTCCGTTGCGCCACAATTTGCTCGCGTGTGCCAAATTCAGGGAAAATCGGCACAAATCGGAAATATTCGAGTAACGCATCGGGAAAACGCAAATCGGGCCCTTAGTAAATGACCCCCATTGTGTGAATGCAGCTTACCAATATGGCACTGGGACACACTGCTGTATATAATATATTATTTTCAATGGGGGAAAAATATACATATATTATAATGTGTTGAGTGGTCACAGGGTATTTTGATACATGCTGGGGCACAGCATGGTCATTTGTACCATATATACTCGAGTATAAGTCTAGTTTTTCAGCACCAAAAAACTCTTATACTTGAGTAAAAAAAGTATAGGTTTTACCAGGTGCCAGGGGCCTCGGCTAATACTTGGGTCGGCTTATACTTGAGTATATACGGTATATATATTATTTAGCAGCATGGTTTAGGACATGGTTGTTATTTCAGAGTCTATGCTGTAAGTGACTAGTATTTTCTTGGCTGCAGTGGGGAGAAGTTATGTAAAAGCAGAGGACACATTCAGAAGAAATAAGTCACAGCCGGGAGTTGCCACCATAAAGTTATTTCAAGATATGAAAGGGGATACTTAGACTGTATAGGGCCCAGAATTTGCTAATGGCCTCTGCTCCTTATTTCACTCCTCCTGGATGCAATTTTGCATCGGGGAAAGAGGCCCCTCTACTGGAAGTATATGGGGCACATGTATCATTTGTTTTCTTTTGCTACTTTTTAAAGTTGGCTGAAGTCGGCATACTTTAGCAGTGCTATGAATCTTTCTAAATTTCCTATAGTGATGCATGTCTTTTTTCTTCTATGTCTGGTATGTGGGGTTTTTGATTTTTTTTCTTTATTTTGTTGTATTTCGTTTTGCACCTAAAAAGTCTCTACTTTCTCAAAAAAAGTTGGAAAACAAAGAACAAAAATCAGTCTTGGAATGATACATTTAGGAACACTGCAACACTTCATTTTTTAAACTGTTTGTATTATTTTAAACAATACAGTATTAATATAAACACACAATTGGTTTGTGCTCCGACAACCAAGGGACACAGAATTATCATTATCAGACAGATGGCATTACACAATTTTGCTGAGTTACTCTGGAATTCATATAGAAGTCTGTTCCTCATTTAAGTCCAGATAAAATTTACGATTCCGAGAGATAGCTGGTATTTATCTGAATCTGTTGGTATTTATCTGTTTTCCAGTGTCCCTCAGAGTCTGTGTGAGTTTTCACGTAGGGTCTTATAACATTCAAATAATGAAACCAAATAAACTAAAAAAAATCTATACATTTAAGGAGAAAGCCTGCCAAAAAGTCAGAGGGTTTACTATGGGATTAGGGGATTGTTAAAGCCTGGCAACAGGTGGTTATCTCCTTAGATCTCATATTAAGCACTTCTTAAGACCCCTAGTTGCAAAAAAGTCCCCAAAAATCAAAGAACCTGCAAAAAGAAGACAAAAAAACAAGTCAAAATAAAGGTACATGCTCCTTTATTCTATGGGTTTTGGTCTCTTGAAAATAACAATCTAATATTGCATCCAACTGGTCTATATAAGTTTTAAGGTCTATAAATATATACTCATTAGTACAATTTGGCAGATTTCTATATGTATTTATGCTAGATTTCTGGACTGTATTAAAAATATTTTACATATTTTCCCCAATTGTTGATTTACATCTGTTTATTAAAATGTACTACCTTTAACCCCTTCTGGGGTGCAGGTGCATGGAGAGGGCTCACGAGCTGTGGGCCGTCTTTGCTGCATATGCAGCAAAGGCTTACCGGTGTTTTCCCGGCAATTGCCGCTGCTGGCTTAAAAAAGATGGTGGCGCATGGGCGCGGCCAACTTGCCGCGGATTCTCGCTCCCCGTGACGTCATCGGGGAGCTGCGATCCATTGTCCAAGCGTCCATGGTAGGGACCAATCGCTTGGTCCCTACCAGCATCTGATCGGAAGGGACCCTTGTACAATTTGGCCACTGCCTAACAACCTACATAAAGAGACTTTTTGGAGTTACCGCACATATTTTCCACTGGTTAGTAAGCTGGATACTTCTGTTGTACTGCTTGCACCCCTCATCTCCAGCCAGACACGTTGTTGCGGTCTATTGCACCCCTGATGAGCCGGCAATGTTCATGTATGTGAACGACCATATTGATATGTATGCTGAGTAAACTAAACTAACAGCGTCCTTTACCATACACCACTTCTCTGAAATTATCACTTTCCAACGTCTGGACTAAGAATTGCTCCCTTGGGGACTATAATTTAGAACCAAACTATATCTATATTTTTTATCTTTTGTTATTGTTAAATTAAAGTTAAGTTTTAATCGCGTCATTCACCTATTTTGTACTTGTTTGTATAGACTCACCTAGTGTAGTGGGTAGAGGTCCAAACCATCCACCCTTGTGTAAATTTTGTTTATTTATTACAATCAGCACATTGTAATGAATGAGGAGGAAAATCCCCATATACTGCCATACTGTAGTATGATAGGATAGATCAGAACTAGGTTAAAGTACCCTAGGGAGTCTGAAAAAGTAGTCCAAATTAAAAAAGTTTTTAAAAAAAATTATAATAAAAAACCTATCTACCTACCTAAATTCAAATCACCACCCACACCGCTGCTTTCCCTTGAACTTAATATTTAACCCCTTAACACTTGGCCTTTTTTAGTTTTTTTCACTTCCATTTTCACTCCCCACCTTCAAAAATCTATAACTTTTTATTTTCCACATAAAGAGCTCTGTTATTGCTTTTTTTCTGCGTAACAATTGCACTTCGTAGTGACGGTATTTATTTCCATGGTGCGTACTGGTAACGGGAAAAATTCCAAATGCAGTGAAAATGGTGAAAAAAACACATTTGCAACGTTTTCTTGTGTGCTTGGATTTTACAGCTTTCACTGTGTGCCCCAATGACATGTCTACTTTATTCTTTGGGTTGCTACGATTATGTGGATACCAAATTTGTATAGGTTTTATAATGTTTTCTACATTTAAAAAAATTAAAACCTCCTTACAAATTTTTTTTTTAATTTTGTTCATCTTCTGGCGGCAATAACTTTTTCACATACTTTGGTGTACGGAGCTGTGGGTGGTTGTCATTTTTTTGCGACTTTTGATGGCGTTTTCATTGCTATCATTTTTAGGACTGTCACATTTGATCACTTTTTTTATTTTTTTATATTTTCCAAAATGGCAAAAAAAATTCATTTTTGACTTTGGACGCTATTTTCCGTTACGGTGTTAAACGCAGCAAAAAACTGTTATTTATTTTGATAAATTGGGACATTTTCGGACGCGCGATACCAAATGTGTTTATGATTTTTCTGTTATTAATATTAATCTCAGTTCTAGGGAAAGGGGGGTGATTTGAATTTTTAGGTTTTCTATTATATTTTTTTTTTTTTTTTTTAACTTTTTTAACTTTCTTTACTATTTTCAGCCCGGTACTTACCCTAGGTTCTAGCTATATCTCTTCCTACCTCTCCACATATACTGCCATAATTGCATATGGCAGTATAGGGATTTTTACTCCTCATTCATTACAATGTGCTGATACACATTGTAATAATGGGTTAAACGAGACAGCTTCGGGCCTCAGTGAGACCCGAAGCGTCATGCAACGGATCACCGCACCCCGTACGTCACGGGGAGCGATTATTCGCGGCAAGATGGCGCCATCTTTCTGAAGCCCTGGCGCATGCCGCGGCGATCGCAGTAAAAGCACCCGCGATCGGTGCTAGCCAGGTTTCATCAAACAAATCACAAAGCAGCATATGATAAATCTCCTGCATTGTTTTTTTATGTTTATGCACAAGGCATGGCATTCGGTTTAAACCCTTAGCGGACAGGCCCTTTTGTTTTTTTTCATTTCCATTTTTCACTCCCCCACCTTCAAATATGTATAACATTCCAATCGCACAGTAATTAATGGGTAAACAAGCTTCAGGTCTCAGAAGACCCAAGGCTGTCAGGTGACATGTTCCCATTGCGCCATCTTTTTGAATTTCACAGGAAAAACCCGCGAGGGTGTTAGCAATATGCAAGCAAACTTACCGCTATGAGAGGGGCTCGCCCCACCCTCTCCCATGCACCCTGACCCAGCGCGCGCCGTACTATTACGGGGCTCGTCGGGAAGGGTTAATAAACAGTAAAAATCAAACACTTATTAGGTATGACCGTGTCGAAAATGCCCGTCTATTAAATATAATATTTTGTTTCAACTGCTTTTTTTACCCTGTAACAGAAAATAGCATCCAAAGTCGAAAATTTTTTGGCCAGTGTGAAAAATATTTAAAAATCAAATAAAATGTAATCAAAGGTCCCCACGTCCTAAAAATTATGAATGGATAACGTCATCAAAAGTCGAAAAATGACACGACCCACCAGCTCCGTACACTAAAGTATGAAAAGTTATTGGCACCAGAAGAAAGAAAAAAAAAACAGGTGGTTTTAACTTTTGTAAATGTTTATAACCTATACAATTTTTGTATCCCCATGATTGAGCCAACCCAAAGAATAAAGTAGACATGTAATTTATGGCGCACAGTGAAAACTGTAAAATCCAAGTCCACAAGAAAAATCGCAAATGCGTTTTTTTTTCCCCCCGATTTCACTGCATTTGGAATTTTTTTCCTGCTCTCCCTCCAGTACCAAGCATGGAAATCAATACTGTCACTATGAAGTGCAATTGGTTACGCAAAAATAAGCCGTCACAGAGCTCTTTATTGGAAAATAAGAAAATTATAGATTTTGATTGGTGAGTGAAAATCTGAAGTGAAAAAACTAACAAAGTGCCAAGTCTTTAAGGGGTTAAGAATTGTTGAAAACTAAGTCTGGTGTATATTTCTAGCATATTCCAAGTTTAACAACGGCACAAACACTTTAAATGTGGTACCTATAATATATAAAGCTGATGTTTGTATGTTGTCCGCTAAAGGAATCTGCACCATCGCGTTTACAGTCACCAAATTTTGCACAGCGGCTCTCTGACTCAGGGAACGTAATAGACTATGCGCGGTGGCGACCATGGCAGCGTGCCAGAGAGGGCATGCTGAGCCTTCACTGCTGGCACGGCCCATCCTCCTAACCACTGCAGGTGCGGACAACCACTGTCCATACCTGGTTGTCATGGCTGTTAGCAGTATCGGAGTGTACTCGTACTGCCTACTACACCATGACAGAGCAGGGTGCTGACCCTGCCTGCTCTGTTCCCCGATCAGCAAGCGCACAGGACGTTAAGCGTCCCAGCGCTGACATAATGATGTCATTATGCTGCCACCGCTGGCACCTTACTGTCTCCGTTGCGCTGCAGTGATCACCGAGGAGACGCGGAGTCTGAGGTGAGTTTTTTTTTTTTGTTCAGCGCATCCACAGGGCATATAGATCACAGGAAGCTGATTTCCTGCCGTCCCCGCCCTTCCCCTAAGCAACCGGCCCTAAACTCACTCTCCTCTACCACACAAGCCCCCCCGCCCCCAACCCCAGCCCCCTATCACCCCCCCCACCCCCCCCCCCAAACTCCGCCCACTACTGCAATTTGCTGCCCAAACTCCACCCTCTCTCTCTCTCTATACCCCTCCCCCCACCCAACTCCGTCACTCCCCCCATCACCCCCTCCCCCTTTGAACTCATTTCCTCATAACCCCCCTTACCCCAACCACCCCCCTCCATAGCTGCATTACCCCACCCCCCCCCAGCCCTAAAATCTGGCCCGCCACCCTCTGCCCATCTACCCTACTAAACCCCCCCCCTTCTGAACAACAGACACCTGAACCTCTGCGCCAGCATGGCGCCACCTTGGACAACCAAAGAGTAAGTAACATATGTGATTTCTTATGTATGTTTGTACTGTATATGCATATTATTATTAATGTCCTTTATATATTTATACCTGTGTGAGGGCTTATTTTTGCGTAACTATTTTTCTTTTTCATTTTTATTCCATGTCGTGTACTGGGAAGCTGGATTTATACTTTTGCTGTGCGCTCCAACATTTGTCTCCTTATTCTTTGGTTCGGTAAAACACAAAAATACCAATTTGTAGGTTTTATTGTGTTTTAAAATACTTTTTCAATAATTAAAACATGTAACGCACTGTTGTACTGCTTGCACCCCTCATCTCCAGCCAGACACGTTGTTGCGGTCTATTGCACCCCTGATGAGCCTGCAATGTTCATGTATGTGAACGACCATATTGATATGTATGCTGAGTAAACTAAACTAACAGCGTCCTTTACCATACACGCACTTCTCTGAAATTATCACTTTCCGGACGGCTGACTAAGAATTGCTCCCTTGGGGACTATAATTTTAGAACCAACTATATCTATATTTTTTATCTTTTGTTATTGTTAAATTAAAGTTAGTTTAATACGCGTCATTCACCTATTTGTACTTGTTTGTATAGACTCACCTATGTAGTGGGTAGGAGGTTCCAAACCATCCACCCTTGTGTAAATTTTGTTTATTTATTACAATCAGCACATTGTAATGAATGAGGAGGAAAATCCCCATATACTGCCATACTGTAGTATGATAGGATAGATCAGAACTAGGTTAAAGTACCCTAGGGAGTCTGAAAAAGTAGTCCAAATTAAAAAAGTTTTTAAAAAAAATTATAATAAAAAACCTATCTACCTACCTAAATTCAAATCACCACCCACACCGCTGCTTTCCCTTGAACTTAATATTTAACCCCTTAACACTTGGCCTTTTTTAGTTTTTTTCACTTCCATTTTCACTCCCCACCTTCAAAAATCTATAACTTTTTATTTTCCACATAAAGAGCTCTGTTATTGCTTTTTTTCTGCGTAACAATTGCACTTCGTAGTGACGGTATTTATTTCCATGGTGCGTACTGGGAACGGGAAAAATTCCAAATGCAGTGAAAATGGTGAAAAAAACACATTTGCAACGTTTTCTTGTGTGCTTGGATTTTACAGCTTTCACTGTGTGCCCCAATGACATGTCTACTTTATTCTTTGGGTTGCTACGATTATGTGGATACCAAATTTGTATAGGTTTTATAATGTTTTCTACATTTAAAAAAATTAAAACCTCCTTACAAATTTTTTTTTTAATTTTGTTCATCTTCTGGCGGCAATAACTTTTTCACATACTTTGGTGTACGGAGCTGTGGGTGGTTGTCATTTTTTTGCGACTTTTGATGGCGTTTTCATTGCTATCATTTTTAGGACTGTCACATTTGATCACTTTTTTTATTTTTTTATATTTTCCAAAATGGCAAAAAAAATTCATTTTTGACTTTGGACGCTATTTTCCGTTACGGTGTTAAACGCAGCAAAAAACTGTTATTTATTTTGATAAATTGGGACATTTTCGGACGCGCGATACCAAATGTGTTTATGATTTTTCTGTTATTAATATTAATCTCAGTTCTAGGGAAAGGGGGGTGATTTGAATTTTTAGGTTTTCTATTATATTTTTTTTTTTTTTTTTTAACTTTTTTAACTTTCTTTACTATTTTCAGCCCGGTACTTACCCTAGGTTCTAGCTATATCTCTTCCTACCTCTCCACATATACTGCCATAATTGCATATGGCAGTATAGGGATTTTTACTCCTCATTCATTACAATGTGCTGATACACATTGTAATAATGGGTTAAACGAGACAGCTTCGGGCCTCAGTGAGACCCGAAGCGTCATGCAACGGATCACCGCACCCCGTGACGTCACGGGGAGCGATTATTCGCGGCAAGATGGCGCCATCTTTCTGAAGCCCTGGCGCATGCCGCGGCGATCGCAGTAAAAGCACCCGCGATCGGTGCTAGCCAGGTTTCATCAAACAAATCACAAAGCAGCATATGATAAATCTCCTGCATTGTTTTTTTATGTTTATGCACAAGGCATGGCATTCGGTTTAAACCCTTAGCGGACAGGCCCTTTTGTTTTTTTTCATTTCCATTTTTCACTCCCCCACCTTCAAATATGTATAACATTCCAATCGCACAGTAATTAATGGGTAAGACAAGCTTCAGGTCTCAGAAGACCCAAGGCTGTCAGGTGACATGTGTCCCATGCCCATCTTTTTGAATTTCACAGGAAAAGACCCGCGAGCGGTGTTAGCAAATGCAAGCAAGACTTACCGGCTATGAGAGGGGCTTCGCCCACCCTCTCCCATGCACCCGAACCCAGCGCGCGCCGTACTAGTACGGGGCTCGTCGGGAATGGGTTAATAACAGTAAAAATCATAACACTTATTAGGTATACCGTGTCCGAAAATGCCCGTCTATTAAATATAATATTTTGTTTCAACTGCTTTTTTTACCCTGTAACGAAAATAGCATCCAAAGTCGAAAATTTTTTGGCCAGTGTGAAAAATATTTAAAAATCAAATAAAATGTAATCAAAGGTCCCCACAGTCCTAAAAATTATAGAAATGAAACGTCATCAAAAGTCGAAAAATGACACGACCCACCCAGCTCCGTACACTAAAGTATGAAAAGTTATTGGCACCAGAAGAAAGAAAAAAAAAACAGGTGGTTTTAACTTTTGTAAATGTATTATAACCTATACAATTTTTGTATCCCCATGATTGAGCCAACCCAAAGAATAAAGTAGACATGTAATTTATGGCGCACAGTGAAAACTGTAAAATCCAAGTCCACAAGAAAAATCGCAAATGCGTTTTTTTTTCCCCCCGATTTCACTGCATTTGGAATTTTTTTCCTGCTCTCCCTCCAGTACCAAGCATGGAAATCAATACTGTCACTATGAAGTGCAATTGGTTACGCAAAAATAAGCCGTCACAGAGCTCTTTATTGGAAAATAATAAAATTATAGATTTTGATGTGGTGAGTGAAAATTGAAGTGAAAAAACTAATAAAGTGCCAAGTCTTTAAGGGGTTAAGAATTGTTGAAAACTAAGTCTGGTGTATATTTCTAGCATATTCCAAGTTTAACAACGGCACAAACACTTTAAATGTGGTACCTATAATATATAAAGCTGATGTTTGTATGTTGTCCGCTAAAGGAATCTGCACCATCGCGTTTACAGTCACCAAATTTTGCACAGCGGCTCTCTGACTCAGGGAACGTAATAGACTATGCGCGGTGGCGACCATGGCAGCGTGCCAGAGAGGGCATGCTGAGCCTTCACTGCTGGCACGGCCCATCCTCCTAACCACTGCAGGTGCGGACAACCACTGTCCATACCTGGTTGTCATGGCTGTTAGCAGTATCGGAGTGTACTCGTACTGCCTACTACGCCATGACAGAGCAGGGTGCTGACCCTGCCTGCTCTGTTCCCCGATCAGCAAGCGCACAGGACGTTAAGCGTCCCAGCGCTGACATAATGATGTCATTATGCTGCCACCGCTGGCACCTTACTGTCTCCGTTGCGCTGCAGTGATCACCGAGGAGACGCGGAGTCTGAGGTGAGTTTTTTTTTTTTGTTCAGCGCATCCACAGGGCATATCAGATCACAGGAAGCTGATTTCCTGCCGTCCCCGCCCTTCCCCTAAGCAACCGGCCCTAAACTCACTTCTCCTCTACCACACAAGCCCCCCCGCCCCCAACCCCAGCCCCCTATCACCCCCCCCACCCCCCCCCCCAAACTCCGCCCACTACTGCAATTTGCTGCCCAAACTCCACCCTCTCTCTCTCTCTATACCCCTCCCCCCACCCAACTCCGTCACTCCCCCCATCACCCCCTCCCCCTTTGAACTCATTCCTCATAACCCCCCTTACCCCAACCACCCCCCTCCATAGCTGCATTACCCCACCCCCCCCCAGCCCTAAAATCTGGCCCGCCACCCTCTGCCCATCTACCCTACTAAACCCCCCCCCTTCTGAACAACAGACACCTGAACCTCTGCGCCAGCATGGCGCCACCTTGGACAACCAAAGAGTAAG
Organism: Engystomops pustulosus; assembly: GCA_019512145.1. NCBI lineage: Eukaryota > Metazoa > Chordata > Amphibia > Anura > Leptodactylidae > Engystomops > Engystomops pustulosus. Next base: position 56,684,814 of record CM033642.1, read on the forward strand.
TAACATATGTATTTCTTATGTATGTTGTGTACTGTATATGCATATTATTATTAATGTCCTTTATATATTTATACCTGTGTGAGGGCTTATTTTTGCGTAACTATTTTTCTTTTTCATTTTTATTCCATGTCGTGTACTGGGAAGCTGGATTTATACTTTTGCTGTGCGCTCCAACATTTGTCTCCTTATTCTTTGGTTCGGTAAAACACAAAAATACCAATTTGTAGGTTTTATTGTGTTTTAAAATACTTTTTCAATAATTTAAAACATGTAACGCACCCTTCTTACCAAAATAGAGCTCACATAATCATCTTCTACAACAATCACCGGCAGCCTATCCCTTTAACGAGCTGGCCCAATCAACTTTTTCCCACAGCGGCTCACTCAGACTGGCTGCTAAAACAAACATCAGGCATCCCATTCTGACCCAACTCAGTACTCCCACTTGATATATGGACGTTTGACCAGCAATGTAATTGTCACGGTGCCAGCCGTTGTTTGATTCCACAAAAAAGAGGGATCCTTGCAACTGATATCGATCTATACCACGCGCCTGAGAGCTGGAGGGCTGCCACGCCAAGCACCAGGGCAGTTAAGGTTTCATTTCGACTACATTCCGCTCGCCCCCGACTTAGCTCACTGTGACAAGGCAATGGAGAGGTACCACTACGCGCGCACAGAAAGCAAAACAAAGTGGTGGAAACCCCAAAAAACACACTAACTCAAGAAAACAGTAAACGACAGCAGATGCGAGAAGTAGAGGGCGAAAAAGATGAGATTCTTCACAAGGAAACCATAATAGTCTCGACAGAGTAAGGAGAACATAGAAAAGAAGGAAGGCGCAGCATAGAAGGAAGGTAGGAGGCTCCTCCCATACACCGTATCCCAAATGCAAGAAGACGAAGACTTCGCCTAGAACAAACACAAATGACCTACATAAGTTGGATGGGAAGGTTTGGTGGTGAGAAGTGGAAGTCGAAATGAAACAGGGATGTCCGGTCAGATATGGATCCGTTCAAAAAGCCCGATGAACTTGCCACGCACGGGCGGCATTACGTCACTTAATAAAAGAAATATCGCTGCAGGCTACTCAACTGCTACGAAATAGAGCAAAGACAGAGTGATGCTACTACGGAAGATTTCTAAGCGAAATGACCCACCCCCGCCGGATGATGTCACACTGGAGGTGGGAAACGGCCTAACGGAGAAGAACTTGACTGCTGATTGAAACACCTTCCAGAGAAGACAGACACTCTTGCGTCCTGGTTGGTGCTGCCGGAATCCATTCACCGGGGAAGAAACCTCCAGGGCCTTTTTGTGAATGAGGCTGCCTAAGTATGGGACTCATGGCAGTCTAGTTAGTACAGGGGAGAACACAGGAAGATGCAGGTATGGATGCATGACGTCGCTAATGACCAGTGGCCATTAGTACTGGGACCGGATCCGATGAACCACACAAATTCGCAGCTTTTAACGAGACCTTGAATAAGAACGGCACGATCACGTCATAATGAGATACCTGTACTTTACTGACAACGACATCAATTAGAGCTTTTCGCACAAGGAAAATCCCCCTGATGCTTTTTCCAGAAATTCGAACAAGTGCTCCTGTGTCGGGACTCCTAATACTCGGCTGCTAAGCGGTGTACGGGGGTACAAACAAAAAAGGAGAGCTTTCATCACTATCTGCACAGCACTGTAGTAGAACTAGAAACAGCGGGTTAGTTTCGATTCAACAGCCTTTCCATCAACCCTAAAGAGTCTTTTATATGATGATGGGTCCATGGGCACATATACCACCAACCTCCAAGCCGAAGAAAAGGTGACAGAGACCGGACAGGAAGAAGGAAGAACCCTCCTGAAACATCGTGTCCTCTCCCAATCTCAGCTTAGAGACAGGAGAAAGAAAGGGTGCGAAAGGAGACTACGTCACCCTCGCCACCGCGATCATCGGGACAACCTTCCGAAGCCAGGACTCCAAGACTTCCTCCCCGAGACGCAGCCACAAAATCCCCCGCTCATCGTGCACAGGACTTTGATTCGGACTGTCGGCTCTTGGGGTGGCGTAGAACCGATAACCAGAAGGACTACACGAAGAGGAGGGTTTACTTAGATAATAAACAGACGGGCAAATAGTTTGATATTACACCAAAATCTGCCTACATTTGGAAAGTTACACAACTAGTTATAAGGCAGCTATAAATAACAGGTGTGAGTGGAGCACATTAAACAGGTAGTTGCTAGACCTCAGAAACATAATCCGGGGATGGCTGGGGATGGTTACAACAGGGCAGGGAAGCTCTAGACAGCTCCTTACACCTCGAAAAAAGAGCGGTCAAAAAGCTCATATGGGTGATCTTTAAATTTTATACCTATAAGCGCAGTAAACAGGTCGAAGAATGGAAAAGGGGAAGGAATGAAAGAGAGAGGAAGAAATGTTGTATTCTTTTTGTCATGTGTTGAAGTTGTTCATTTTATTGTTTTGCATTTCTTACTGCAACATATTCCAATCTAAAATTATTCCGTACTTTTAATGCACTCCACTGAATGGCTTCTGCCCTAGAGGAGAGACAACAAAAAATCAAAGACCGAATACATTGTTGTTGTGAGCAAGGGAGCCCATTGACACTGTCCGCGTCTAGGCAGCAACGCATTATTCACATACTCTATAATACCTAAGTAGTTGGTTAATGATAGTTAATAGATTAAAAATCACATCCTTGGAAGTAAAAGGGACTGAAGAACCCACGGAAGTAAAACAAAAATTCCTGAGGCACACTGTGACCGGGCTCAGCCGTTAATCTTATGTTGTTACAGGAAACCCAATATGAGATGAGGATTTTTTCCCGTTCAAAAAATTTTGGGTAGGACAGGTGGGGCTCTCCACACTAAAGGAGCGGAAGAAGCGGGGAACACTTATCCTAATTACACAAGAAAAAGTTACGGGTCAAGCTATAATAAAGAAACCCATACGAAGAGGGCAGGGGGTATCAAATCATGTAGATTATCAGGGATGAGAGGGGACCTGGTCAGTATAGTTACAGTATTTACGGACCCAATGAAGCAAAATAAGCCGTTCTACGCGGAAAATCTGACGTAACGCCCCTATGGGACGGGCAACACTTAATAATCGTGGGGGAGGGGACATGAATGGGGCTATGAAGCGCCTGTTCTCGGCGGGAAGACGCAAACGAAACAGTGCCAAGACCACACCATATCCAAGAACCACGCGCGACCAAACGACAAAGCTTTTTCAGACTCTTTATAACGAGCACACAGAGCCCTCCATCTAATGACACATGGCGGTAAACCACCCAGATCAGGGAAATTCACCCTTAACTCACACCCCATGGACTGTGGTCAAAAGAATAGACTAACATCTTGCTCTCACAAAACTGGTCAACGGCTAATACGTATCAGAGAGATGAGGCTAGTCATGCTAGATCACTCCTCGGTCCGGGTATTGAGTAGAACTCCACAAACACATCCAAAGGTCCGACATCTTATGGCGCTTTCCCTCCTTCCTAACGAAGATGATTTCATTAATTAAAATACTAGGATTGAGGATGGGGGACGAGCACATCATAGATAATGAGAACCATATAGAAGACCCAGGGCATTTTGACATTCGGCAAAAACTGTAATCAGGCAGACTCATGGCATATTTGACAAAAAAACCTCAAAAAGAAATGTTGAACCCAATATGTTTAAAAGCAGCACTTGCGTTCCGCCGCCTATATACGGTGCCTTTCTGAATGACGCGATCGGAGAGGGCACACAACGTCAGCTTGGGAGGAAGGCGGGCGAAACGATCAGATTCGATCTATTGGCTCGATAGGAGGAGGAAAGGAGAATTCTACCGTCAATCCTTTGATCAGTAACTTTTCCGTTAGGACAATAAGTCGGTGGGCGATTATTAGCTTAGGTTAGGCCAGGGTCAATATAAATCTGCCAACACAAATACAACGCATTGCCACACCAGAAGCTCAGCAAACCACATCCCCAAAGGATCAATAACATCTTCCGGGTCTTTTATCATCATTTATACAGCAAAAATGAATGTGGAGGGAGCGCAAAAATTCTACCTAGAGGGGCGTTAAACTCCCGAAACTAACCCAATCCAACTAGAAACCTTAAATGCCAGACTACACACAGGGAGAAAGAAAATAGAAAAAACAACTATAGGAGAACTATAAAGCTGGGAAAAAGTCACCAGGGCAGATGGTTACACGGCAGAATTCTACAAGGGCCTTGAAAAAATAGATAACCCCCTATCCTAGCCCATGACTTAATCAACTTTTACCGGACTGAGAGCTTCCATCACTCGAGAACGGCATACATAAAACTTTTATACCCAAAAAGGCATGAAGATGGAACCTACTAAACCCAGGGTCCTACCCCCAATATCCCTGATAGACCAAGAATAAAAGTTTATACAAAAATCATTGGGCGGCCAGACTCTCACACTACATGCCAACATTAGTTGGGAAGGAAGCACAGGTAGGATTTGTACAAGGGAGGGCCGCAGGCGCATGTGCATGTCCAACATAGGAAAAGGTCCAACAGTCTGACATAGGGTACAACACCTGCCCACAATCCAGGGGAACAACCAGTCCGGTGTGGCACTAGATGCCGAAAAAGCTTCGATAACATCAGATGGCCTTGGTGTGGGCAGTCCTGGGAAGATTTGGGATTACGGGTGAAGTTTCACCCTACCTACCAAAAAACATAATATAATACGCCGAAGGCACCGCGCATCACACCAGGGGGTTGTTTCTTTCACCCACCTTTGAATACATAAGGGGCACCGCGCAGGGGGGTGCCCAGTCCCCGTTAACTATTTGATCATGGCCTTGGAACATCTACTGGCTAGGGCTCTTGAGGACACCAAACTCTTGAGGGGATTGGGGTCGGGACCGCAAAGAGTAAAGGGGGCATGTTTGCAGACACGTCATTCTTTCTCTCTAACCCTATCAACACTTGCAGGTAGTGCTTGATCCACTAGGAGAGTTTGGAAAAATTGCGGGCTTTAGATCACATCTCAAGAGCGGCGAGGTGGTATCTAGATTTAATCCAGCACGGCAGGGCTCCATTGGCACGTCCTGGGATCAGGGTATCAGAACTACAAACACACATTTGACATATCTGGGAATCCGATAGGGTCGGAATCCAAATCGGTTTATGGCGCTTAACTATTCCCCCCTCATACAAAAAAATTGTAGCGGAAAAACTGTCAGATGGCCACAAGCTACCTTTAACATGATGGGCAGATTGCCACCTAATCAAAATATCCCATTCCCGAGACTTCTAGGTACCCATTACCGACGACTCGCCCATATGCTCTTAAAACATGTAGATGTAAAAAAGATAGTGAAGGCTTTCCAATCCTTATTTGGTAGATAGGGGAAGAACCGCGTATCGCAACACGAAAAACTGATTGTTGGTAAATGGGAAGATGGATGGAGTGAATCTCCCAACATAAGGGGATATATACCTGGCAAACCGTCTTCCGTCATGGTTGAGGGACCTGGATCCATGTACAGGATCCAATTCTCAATATGACTAGTAGAACAGCGCTAGCCACCGAGGACTTAGGGCGCTTTTGTGCACACAAGTCTACCGATGGCCCACGAGTAGCAAAAATCAATAGTGCTGAGGGACACCCCCGATACATGGAAAGAGTTTTGTTAGAAAATTTACAAACTACCCTTCTTCTCTCCAAAACAAATAGGAAACATAGGGAATTTTACGCCCCCAGCAGGAAGACAGTACACTGAATCGTACCCCCCCTGGAAGGAAAGGGGGACAATAAACGGTAGGGGATCCTGTTTCATGAGACGGACAAGGCGCAAGACGCTGGCTTACTGGCAAGAGTTGCAACAGAAGAGATGCCTTAAACGGGATAGGTTGATACCATATTTCAGTATCACCATATACACAAGTTTTGAGGAAGTGTGGTAAGGGTAGCGGACACTAAACAAAGGAAACTACGAAACCGTCGCTTTACCACGCTTGTGTGGAACCACACGAGTACAGCGCTCTATCTCATGCCTATACAGAGATATAAAAAGCAATTACACCGAGGACTACCACTGTACAGTGGGTAAATGTTGGTCGCGAAAAATTCCCAGAGTGAGAAGATATTGGACGGGTCCTTAAAGGGATGGGCAAAATACGCAAATGTGTGCAGAGGAGCAGGGAGAGAATCCTTTTTAAAATCCTCCCAGTCCATGCTTATTATGGCTATCAAACCTACCCAAAAAGCCTGCTTAACCAGACAGATGTACCAGAATGACCCAAAATGTGCCGCCTGTCCTACCAACAACACTATTGATGGCATGGCCTGTGGCAATGCGAACAAGCCACAAAAATTTTTGAAGGCAGTTACAGGAACCACATCAAATTCACTGAGTCCAAAATTGACCTTACCCATGGACCACTACTTCTATCTTACATTCGAGAAGTGGAGGAAGACAAGATGAGGTTATAACACTACGCTTAGACCTACACGCCTTTCTGCTTGTGCAAAAAAAGGTGCACTAATGACACATTGGATTACCAAGCAGTCCCAGCCCAGCTCACTGAAATTATGCCCAGATTGAGACACCTGATACGAATGGACGAGCTAGAACGTTTGAGACTATAAAGACAAACAGACAAAAGGGTTTTTCAGAAATGGCAAACATTTATATGTTACACAATGTGAATGAACCGAAATAGGGACTGGTCTCACACATTCGCTTGACACAATGGTATAAATACGAAGCAACTAAGAGGCTCCCTGGGAGCTCGCAGGTGAAACCTAGTAGGAGTAAATCAGGGTATGAAGACACCCCTCCTCTCAGGAAACAAGTACGGGTTCAACACGACTAATACGTCCCATCCTCTGGGCACACCCTTTAAAAGCTAGAAAGACAATACCCACATGAAAATGTTAACACCAAAGTGAATCAGAACAGCTGAATGGTGGAATTGTTTATACGTTTTGTTATCATGTTTCATTCAAGACATGTAGAATACACATTGTATGATATTGTGTGGTGATATATTGTAATTAATGGATATCTAAAACCAAATAAAATGTTTTGAAATAAAAAAAAAAAAAAAAGATGGTGGCGCATGGGCTGCCGCCAACTTGCCGCGGATTCTCGCTCCCCGTGACATCATCGGGAGCTGCGATCCATTGTCCAAGCGTCCATGGTAGGGACCAATCGCTTGGTCCCTACCAGCATCTGATCGAGGGACCTTTGTACAATTGGCCACTGCCTAACACCTACATAAGAGACTTTTGGAGTTACCGCACATATTTTCCACTGGTTAGTAACTGGATACTTCTGTGGTACTGCTTGCACCCCTCATCTCCAGCCAGACACGTTTGTTGCGGTCTTTGCACCCCTGATGAGCCTGCAATGTTCATGTATGTGAACGACCATATTGATCTGTAGCTAGTAAACTAAACTAACAGCGTCCTTTACCATACACGCACTTCTCTGAAATTATCACTTTCCGGACGGCTGACTAAGAATTGCTCCCTTGGGGACTATAATTTTAGAACCAAACTATATCTATATTTTTTATCTTTTGTTATTGTTAAATTAAAAGTTAAGTTTTAATACGGTCATTCACCTATTTTGTACTTGTTTAGTAGACTCACCTAGGTGTAGTGGGTAGGAGGTCCTAACCATCCACCCTTGTGTAAATTTTGTTTATTTATTACAATCAGCACATTGTAATGAATGAGGAGGAAAATCCCCATATACTGCCATACTGTAGTATGATAGGATAGATCAGACTAGGTTAAAGTACCCTAGGGAGTCTGAAAAATAGTCCAAATATAAAAAAGTTTTTTTAAAAAAAAATTATAATAAAAAAACCTATCTAACCTACCTAAATTCAAATCACCGGCTTTCCCTTGAACTTATATTAATATTAACCCCTTAACGACTTGGCCTTTTTTAGTTTTTTCACTTCCATTTTTCACTCCCCACCTTCAAAAATCTATAACTTTTTATTTTTCCACATAAAGAGCTCTGTTATTGCTTATTTTCTGCATAACAAATTGCACTTCGTAGTGACGGTATTTAATATTCCATGGTGCGTACTGGGAAGCGGGAAACGCGGTAAAAATTCCAAATGCAGTGAAATGGTGAAAAAAACACATTTGCAACGTTTTCTTGTGTGCTTGATTTTACAGCTTTCACTGTGTGCCCACATGACATGTTATTTATTCTTTGGGTTGCTACGATTATGTGGATACCAAATTTGTATAGGTTTTATAATGTTTTCTACATTTAAAAAAATTAAAACCTCCTTACAAATTTTTTTTTTTAATTTTGTTCATCTTCTGGCGGCAATAACTTTTTCACATACTTGGTGTACGGAGCTGTGGGTGGTGTCATTTTTTTTGGACTTTTGATGGCGTTTTTCATTGCTATCATTTTAGGACTGTCGTACATTTGATCACTTTTTTAATTTTTGTTATATTTTCCAAAATGGCAAAAAAAAAATTCATTTTTGACTTTGGACGCTTTTTCCGTTACGGTGTTAAACGCAGCAAAAAACTGTTATTTATTTGATAAATTGGGACATTTTCGGACGCGCGATACCAAATGTGTTTATGATTTTTACCTGTTATTAATATTAATTCAGTTCTAGGGAAGGGGGGTGATTTGAATTTTTAGGTTTTCTATTAATTTTTTTTTTTTTTTTAACTTTTTACTTTTTACTATTTTTCATCGCCGGACTTCCCTAGGTTCTAAAGCCTAGGTGCTGCATGTCCATATACTTTCTCTCTTCCCATATACTGCCATAATTGCATATGGCAGTATAGGGATTTTACTCCTCATTCATTACAATGTGCTGATAACACATTGTAATGAATGGGTTAAAACGAGACAGTTCGGGCCTCGTGAGACCGAAGCGTCATGTGCAACGGATCACCGCACCCCGTTACGTCACGGGGAGCGATTCATCGCGGCAAGATGGCGCCTCTTTCTGAAGCCTCTGGCAGCAGTGCCGCGGCGATCGCAGTTAAAAGCACCCGCGATCGTGCTAGCCAGGTTTTCATCACGAAATCACAAAGCAGCATATGATAAATCTCCGGCATTGTTTTTATGTTTATGCACAAGGCATGGCATTCGGTTTAACCCCTTAGCGGACAGGCCTTTTTGTTTTTTTTCATTTCCATTTTCACTCCCCACCTTCAAATATGTAAACATTCCAATCGCACAGTAATTAATGGGTAAACAAGCTTCAGGTCTCAGAAGACCCAAGGCTGTCAGGTGACATGTTCCCATGCCCATCTTTTTGAATTCACAGGAAAAACCGCGAGTCGGTGTTAGCAATATGCAGCAAGACTTACCGCTATGAGAGGGGCTTCGCCCCACCCTCTCCCATGCACCCTGACCCAGCGCGCGCCGTCTATGTACGGGGCTCGTCGGGAAGTGGGTTAATACAGTAAAAATCAAAACACTTATGTAGACATACCTGTCGAAAATGCCCGTCTATTAAATATAATATTTTGTTTCAACTGCTTTTTTTACCCTGTAACGAAAATAGCATCCAAAGTCGAAAATTTTTTGGCCAGTGTGAAAAATATTATAAAAATCAAATAAAATGTAATCAAAGGTCCCCCACAGTCCCAAAAATTATGAAATGGAAACGTCATCAAAAGTCGGAAAAATGACACGACCCACAGCTCCGTACACTAAAGTATGAAAAGTTATTGGCACCAGAAGAAAGAAAAAAAAAACAGGTGGTTTTAACTTTTGTAAATGTATTATAACCTATACAATTTTTGTATCCCCATGATTGAGCCAACCCAAAGAATAAAGTAGACATGTAATTTATGGCGCACAGTGAAAACTGTAAAATCCAAGTCCACAAGAAAAATCGCAAATGCGTTTTTTTTTCCCCCCGATTTCACTGCATTTGGAATTTTTTTCCTGCTCTCCCTCCAGTACCAAGCATGGAAATCAATACTGTCACTATGAAGTGCAATTGGTTACGCAAAAATAAGCCGTCACAGAGCTCTTTATTGGAAAATAAAAAAGTTATAGATTTTGATGTGGTGAGTGAAAATGTGAAGTGAAAAAACTAACAAAGTGCCAAGTCTTTAAGGGGTTAAGAATTGTTGAAAACTAAGTCTGGTGTATATTTCTAGCATATTCCAAGTTTAACAACGGCACAAACACTTTAAATGTGGTACCTATAATATATAAAGCTGATGTTTGTATGTTGTCCGCTAAAGGAATCTGCACCATCGCGTTTACAGTCACCAAATTTTGCACAGCGGCTCTCTGACTCAGGGAACGTAATAGACTATGCGCAGGTGGCGACCATGGCAGCGTGCCAGAGAGGGCATGCTGAGCCTTCACTGCTGGCACGGCCCATCCTCCTAACCACTGCATGGTGCGGACAACCACTGTCCATACCTGGTTGTCATGGCTGTTAGCAGTATCGGAGTGTACTCGTACTGCCTACTACGCCATGACAGAGCAGGGTGCTGACCCTGCCTGCTCTGTTCCCCGATCAGCAAGCGCACAGGACGTTAAGCGTCCCAGCGCTGACATAATGATGTCATTATGCTGCCACCGCTGGCACCTTACTGTCTCCGTTGCGCTGCAGTGATCACCGAGGAGACGCGGAGTCTGAGGTGAGTTTTTTTTTTTTGTTCAGCGCATCCACAGGGCATATAGATCACAGGACGCTGATTTCCTGCCGTCCCCGCCCTTCCCCTAAGCAACCGGCCCTAAACTCACTCTCCTCTACCACACAAGCCCCCCCGCCCCCAACCCCAGCCCCCTATCACCCCCCCCACCCCCCCCCCCAAACTCCGCCCACTACTGCAATTTGCTGCCCAAACTCCACCCTCTCTCTCTCTCTATACCCCTCCCCCCACCCAACTCCGTCACTCCCCCCATCACCCCCTCCCCCTTTGGAACTCATTTCCTCATAACCCCCCTTACCCCAACCACCCCCCTCCATAGCTGCATTACCCCACCCCCCCCCAGCCCTAAAATCTGGCCCGCCACCCTCTGCCCATCTACCCTACTAAACCCCCCCCCTTCTGAACAACAGACACCTGAACCTCTGCGCCAGCATGGCCGCCACCTTGGACAACCAAAGAGTAAGTAACATATGTATTTCTTATGTATGTTATGTACTGTATATGCATATTATTATTAATGTCCTTTATATATTTATACCTGTGTGAGGGCTTATTTTTGCGTAACTATTTTTCTTTTTCATTTTTATTCCATGTCGTGTACTGGGAAGCTGGATTTATACTTTTGCTGTGCGCTCCAACATTTGTCTCCTTATTCTTTGGTTCGGTAAAACACAAAAATACCAATTTGTAGGTTTTATTGTGTTTTAAAATACTTTTTCAATAATTAAAACATGTAACGCACATTCCAAATGCAGTGAAAATGGTGAAAAAACACATTTGCAACGTTTTCTTGTGTGCTTGGATTTTACAGCTTTCACTGTGTGCCCCAAATGACATGTCTACTTTATTCTTTGGGTTGCTACGATTATGTGGATACCAAATTTGTATAGGTTTTATAATGTTATGTTTTCTACATTTAAAAAAATTAAAACTCCTTACAAATTTTTTTTTTAATTTTGTCATCTTCTGGCGGCAATAACTTTTTCAATACTTTGGGTGTACGGAGCTGTGGGTGTTGTCATTTTTTTGCGACTTTTGATGGCGTTTTCATTGCTATCATTTTAGGACTGTCGACATTTGATCACTTTTTTATTTTTTTATATTTTCCAAATGGCAAAAAAAATTCATTTTTGACTTTGGACGCTTTTTCCGTTACGGTGTTAAACGCAGCAAAAAACTGTTATTCTATTTTGATAAATTGGGACATTTTCGGACGCGGCGATACCAAATGTGTTTATGATTTTTCTGTTATTAATATTAATTCAGTTCTAGGGAAGGGGGGTGATTTGAATTTTTAGGTTTTCTATTATATTTTTTTTTTTTTTTTAACTTTTTAACTTTCTTTACTATTTTCATAGCGGTACTTACCCTAGGTTGACTAACCTGAGTCTGTATACCTACTTTCTTCTCTTCCACATATACTGCCATACATTGCATATGGCAGTATATGGGGATTTTACTCCTCATTCATTACAATGTGCTGATAACACATGTAATAATGGGTTAAAACGAGACAGCTTCGGGCCTCGTGAGACCGAAGTCGTCATGTGCAACGGATCACCGCACCCCGTTACGTCACGGGGAGCGATGATTCGCGCGCAAGATGGCGCCTCTTTCTGAAGCCTGGCAGCAGTGCCGCGGCGATCGCAGTAAAAGCACCCGCGATCGTGCTAGCCAGGTTTTCATCAACGAAATCACAAAGCAGCATATGATAAATCTCCTGCATTGTTTTTATGTTTATGCACAAGGCATGGCATTCGGTTAAACCCCTTAGCGGACAGGCCTTTTTGTTTTTTTTCATTTCCATTTTTCACTCCCACCTTCAAATATGTATAACATTCCAATCGCACAGTAATTAATGGGTAAAACAAGCTTCAGGTCTCAGAAGACCCAAGGCTGTCAGGTGACATGTTCCCATGCCCATCTTTTTGAATTCACAGGAAAAACCCGCGAGTCGGTGTTAGCAATATGCAGCAAGACTTACCGCTATGAGAGGGGCTTCGCCCCACCCTCTCCCATGCACCCTGACCCAGCGCGCGCCGTCTATGTACGGGGCTCGTCGGGAAGTGGGTTAATACAGTAAAAATCAAAACACTTATGTAGACATACCTGTCGAAAATGCCCGTCTATTAAATATAATATTTTGTTTCAACTGCTTTTTTTACCCTGTAACGAAAATAGCATCCAAAGTCGAAAATTTTTTGGCCAGTGTGAAAAATATTATAAAAATCAAATAAAATGTAATCAAAGGTCCCCCACAGTCCTAAAAATTATGAAATGGAAACGTCATCAAAAGTCGGAAAAATGACACGACCCACAGCTCCGTACACTAAAGTATGAAAAGTTATTGGCACCAGAAGAAAGAAAAAAAAAACAGGTGGTTTTAACTTTTGTAAATGTATTATAACCTATACAATTTTTGTATCCCCATGATTGAGCCAACCCAAAGAATAAAGTAGACATGTAATTTATGGCGCACAGTGAAAACTGTAAAATCCAAGTCCACAAGAAAAATCGCAAATGCGTTTTTTTTTCCCCCCGATTTCACTGCATTTGGAATTTTTTTCCTGCTCTCCCTCCAGTACCAAGCATGGAAATCAATACTGTCACTATGAAGTGCAATTGGTTACGCAAAAATAAGCCGTCACAGAGCTCTTTATTGGAAAATAATAAAAGTTATAGATTTTGATCTGGTGAGTGAAAATCTGAAGTGAAAAAACTAAAAAGTGCCAAGTCTTTAAGGGGTTAAGAATTGTTGAAAACTAAGTCTGGTGTATATTTCTAGCATATTCCAAGTTTAACAACGGCACAAACACTTTAAATGTGGTACCTTAATATATAAAGCTGATGTTTGTATGTTGTCCGCTAAAGGAATCTGCACCATCGCGTTTACAGTCACCAAATTTTGCACAGCGGCTCTCTGACTCAGGGAACGTAATAGACTATGCGCGGTGGCGACCATGGCAGCGTGCCAGAGAGGGCATGCTGAGCCTTCACTGCTGGCACGGCCCATCCTCCTAACCACTGCACGGTGCGGACAACCACTGTCCATACCTGGTTGTCATGGCTGTTAGCAGTATCGGAGTGTACTCGTACTGCCTACTACGCCATGACAGAGCAGGGTGCTGACCCTGCCTGCTCTGTTCCCCGATCAGCAAGCGCACAGGACGTTAAGCGTCCCAGCGCTGACATAATGATGTCATTATGCTGCCACCGCTGGCACCTTACTGTCTCCGTTGCGCTGCAGTGATCACCGAGGAGACGCGGAGTCTGAGGTGAGTTTTTTTTTTTTGTTCAGCGCATCCACAGGGCATATTAGATCACAGGACGCTGATTTCCTGCCGTCCCCGCCCTTCCCCTAAGCAACCGGCCCTAAACTCACTGCTCCTCTACCACACAAGCCCCCCCGCCCCCAACCCCAGCCCCCTATCACCCCCCCCACCCCCCCCCCCAAACTCCGCCCACTACTGCAATTTGCTGCCCAAACTCCACCCTCTCTCTCTCTCTATACCCCTCCCCCCACCCAACTCCGTCACTCCCCCCATCACCCCCTCCCCCTTTGCAACTCATTTCCTCATAACCCCCCTTACCCCAACCACCCCCCTCCATAGCTGCATTACCCCACCCCCCCCCAGCCCTAAAATCTGGCCCGCCACCCTCTGCCCATCTACCCTACTAAACCCCCCCCCTTCTGAACAACAGACACCTGAACCTCTGCGCCAGCATGGCGCCACCTTGGACAACCAAAGAGTAAGTAACATATGTATTTCTTATGTATGTTATGTACTGTATATGCATATTATTATTAATGTCACTTTATATATTTATACCTGTGTGAGGGCTTATTTTTGCGTAACTATTTTTCTTTTTCATTTTTATTCCATGTCGTGTACTGGGAAGCTGGATTTATACTTTTGCTGTGCGCTCCAACATTTGTCTCCTTATTCTTTGGTTCGGTAAAACACAAAAATACCAATTTGTGGTTTTATTGTGTTTTAAAATACTTTTTCAATAATTAAAACATGTAACGCACACAGTTTATTAATATTAATATCAGTTCTAGGGAAAGGGGGGTGATTTGAATTTTTAGGTTTTCTTATTATAATTTTTTTTTTTTTTTACTTTTTTTAACTTTTACTTTTACTATTTTTCAGACTCCCTAGGGTACATTAACCCTAGGTTGTCTGATCGATCCTACCATATACTGCCATACTGCAATATGGCAGCATTATAAGGGATGTTTACTCCTCATTCTTACAATGTGCTGATACACATTGTAATGAATGGGTTAAAACGAGACAGCTTCGGGCCTCAGTGAGACCGAAGTCGTCATTGCAACGGATCACCGCACCCCGTACGTCACGGGGAGCGATTATTCGCGCGCAAGATGGCGCCATCTTTCTGAAGCCTGGCGCAGTGCCGCGGCGATCGCAGTGTAAAAGCACCCGCGATCGGTGCTAGCCAGGTTTTCATCACAAATCACAAAGCAGCATATGATAAATCTCCGGCATTGTTTTTTATGTTTATGCACAAGGCATGGCATTCGGTTAACCCCTTAGCGGACAGGCCTTTTTGTTTTTTTTCATTTCCATTTTCACTCCCACCTTCAAATATGTAAACATTCAATCGCACAGTAATTAATGGGTAAGACAAGCTTCAGGTCTTCAGAAGACCCAAGGCTGTCAGGTGACATGTTCCCATGCCCATCTTTTTGAATTCACAGGAAAAACCAGCGAGTCGGTGTTAGCAATATGCAGCAAGACTTACCGCTATGAGAGGGGCTTCGCCCCACCCTCTCCCATGCACCCTGACCCAGCGCGCGCCGTCTATGTACGGGGCTCGTCGGGAAGTGGGTTAATACAGTAAAAATCAAAACACTTATGTAGAATACCTGTCGAAAATGCCCGTCTATTAAATATAATATTTTGTTTCAACTGCTTTTTTTACCCTGTAACGAAAATAGCATCCAAAGTCGAAAATTTTTTGGCCAGTGTGAAAAATATTATAAAAATCAAATAAAATGTAATCAAAGGTCCCCCACAGTCCTAAAAATTATGAAATGGAAACGTCATCAAAAGTCGGAAAAATGACACGACCCACAGCTCCGTACACTAAAGTATGAAAAGTTATTGGCACCAGAAGAAAGAAAAAAAAAACAGGTGGTTTTAACTTTTGTAAATGTATTATAACCTATACAATTTTTGTATCCCCATGATTGAGCCAACCCAAAGAATAAAGTAGACATGTAATTTATGGCGCACAGTGAAAACTGTAAAATCCAAGTCCACAAGAAAAATCGCAAATGCGTTTTTTTTTCCCCCCGATTTCACTGCATTTGGAATTTTTTTCCTGCTCTCCCTCCAGTACCAAGCATGGAAATCAATACTGTCACTATGAAGTGCAATTGGTTACGCAAAAATAAGCCGTCACAGAGCTCTTTATTGGAAAATAAGAAAAATTATAGATTTTGATCTGGTGAGTGAAAATGTGAAGTGAAAAAACTAAAAAGTGCCAAGTCTTTAAGGGGTTAAGAATTGTTGAAAACTAAGTCTGGTGTATATTTCTAGCATATTCCAAGTTTAACAACGGCACAAACACTTTAAATGTGGTACCTATAATATATAAAGCTGATGTTTGTATGTTGTCCGCTAAAGGAATCTGCACCATCGCGTTTACAGTCACCAAATTTTGCACAGCGGCTCTCTGACTCAGGGAACGTAATAGACTATGCGCGGTGGCGACCATGGCAGCGTGCCAGAGAGGGCATGCTGAGCCTTCACTGCTGGCACGGCCCATCCTCCTAACCACTGCATGGTGCGGACAACCACTGTCCATACCTGGTTGTCATGGCTGTTAGCAGTATCGGAGTGTACTCGTACTGCCTACTACACCATGACAGAGCAGGGTGCTGACCCTGCCTGCTCTGTTCCCCGATCAGCAAGCGCACAGGACGTTAAGCGTCCCAGCGCTGACATAATGATGTCATTATGCTGCCACCGCTGGCACCTTACTGTCTCCGTTGCGCTGCAGTGATCACCGAGGAGACGCGGAGTCTGAGGTGAGTTTTTTTTTTTTGTTCAGCGCATCCACAGGGCATATTAGATCACAGGAAGCTGATTTCCTGCCGTCCCCGCCCTTCCCCTAAGCAACCGGCCCTAAACTCACTCTCCTCTACCACACAAGCCCCCCCGCCCCCAACCCCAGCCCCCTATCACCCCCCCCACCCCCCCCCCCAAACTCCGCCCACTACTGCAATTTGCTGCCCAAACTCCACCCTCTCTCTCTCTCTATACCCCTCCCCCCACCCAACTCCGTCACTCCCCCCATCACCCCCTCCCCCTTTGGAACTCATTTCCTCATAACCCCCCTTACCCCAACCACCCCCCTCCATAGCTGCATTACCCCACCCCCCCCCAGCCCTAAAATCTGGCCCGCCACCCTCTGCCCATCTACCCTACTAAACCCCCCCCCTTCTGAACAACAGACACCTGAACCTCTGCGCCAGCATGGCGCCACCTTGGACAACCAAAGAGTAAGTAACATATGTTATTTCTTATGTATGTTGTGTACTGTATATGCATATTATTATTAATGTCACTTTATATATTTATACCTGTGTGAGGGCTTATTTTTGCGTAACTATTTTTCTTTTTCATTTTTATTCCATGTCGTGTACTGGGAAGCTGGATTTATACTTTTGCTGTGCGCTCCAACATTTGTCTCCTTATTCTTTGGTTCGGTAAAACACAAAAATACCAATTTGTTGGTTTTATTGTGTTTTAAAATACTTTTTCAATAATTTAAAACATGTAACGCACCCTTCTTACCAAAATAGAGCTCACATAATCATCTTCTACAACAATCACCGGCAGCCTATCCCTTTAACGAGCTGGCCCAATCAACTTTTTCCCACAGCGGTCTCACTCAGACTGGCTTCATACAAACATCAGGCACGTCCCACTCTGAACCCAACTCTAGTAGCTCCGCACTTATTATGGCAGTGTACCGCAAGTAAATTGTCTAGGTCCAGCCGTATTTATAGCCACAAAGAAGGGGCATCCTTCAACTGATATTGATCTATACCACGCGCATGAGAGCTGGACGGGCTGCCACGCCAAGCACCAGGGCAGTTCAAGTCTTTCGACTAATCGCTCGCCCGACTGTACTCACTGCTGACAAGTGCATGGAGAGGTACCACTACGCGCGCACAGAAAGCAAAACAAAGGTGTGGAACTCCCAAAAACACACACTCAAGAAAGAAACAAAACGACAGCAATGCGAAAAGCAGAGGGCGAAAAAGATGGCTTCACAGGAAACCATAATAGGCTCACAGATAGAGCTAGAAAAGAAAGCCCAAGATATGAAGATCAGGCAGAGTAGCCTTCCACATTCACGTGTATCCCAGAATGCACAAGCAAGACTATGCCTAACAAAATACCAAAATGACCTACCATAGAGTGTTGGAAGGTGGTTGGAGAATGAACTCGAAATGAACGGATGGTCCGACCAAGGTATTGATGGGATACAAAAAGCCACAGGGATAACTTCCACTGCAGGCGGCATTACAGTCACTTAAAAAAGAAATATCCTGCAGGCTTACTCAAGCTGCTTGAAATAGTAGCAAAGAGCAAGTAGGCTACTAACGGAAGAATTTCCAAGCGAATGACCCACCCCCGCGCCGGGATGATGTCACACTGAGGTAAAGCGCCTACACGGAGAAGAACTTGACTGTTGAATTGAAACACTTCCAGAGAAGACAAAACTCTGCGTCTGGTTCGTGCTGCCGGAATCCATTCCACCGGGGAGTAGAAACCTCCAGGTGCCTTTTGTGAATTGGAGGCTGCCCTAAAGTATGGGGGCTAGATGGCGTCTATTGTACAGGGGAAGACAAGATGCATGATTGGGACAGTACGTGTATATAGACCATGCACATTAACTGGGACCGGATCCGATGAGACCACACAAATTCGCGCTTTTAACAGAGACCTTGAATAAGAAGCGGCAACGATCACGTATAAGAGATACCTGACTTTACTGACAAGCACGACATCAATTAGAGCCATTTTCGCAAGGGAAAATACCCCCTGATTGCTTTTCAGAAAATTCGAACATGCTCCCTGGTGTCGACGGACATCCCTAAACTCGAGCTGCGTAGGTGGACGTGGTACAAAAAAAAGGGAGCTTTCAGCACTATCTGCACAGCACTGGTTAGAACTAGAAACGGTTTTAGTTGCGGATTTCCAACAGCCTTGTCCATCAACCCTAAAGAGTCTTTTATATGATGATGGGCCATGGTGCAACTATACACAACCCAGCCGAAGAGAAAAGATTGACAGAGCGAGAGCAGAAGAAAGAAGAAAAAGACCTCCTGAAACATCGGTCCTCTCCCAATCTCAGCTTAGAGGAAGGAGAAGGGGGAGAAGGAGACACGTCACCCTCCGCCACCCGATATCGGACAACCTTCCGAAGCCAGGACCTCCAAGACTTCCTCCCCACGAAGACGCAGCCACCAAATCCCCCCGCTCATCGTGCCGACTTTGATTCGCGACTGTCGTCCTTGGGGGTAGAACCTCGATAACCAGAAAGGACGTACACGAAGGAGAGGGTTTACTTAGATATAACAACGGCAATAGTTTATGTTACAAAAATCTGCTACATTGGAAAAGTTACACAACCTATTATAAGGGCACTAAGGGAGTAGCCAGGTGTGAGTGGAGCACATTAAACAGAGTGAGTTGCTAGACTCAGAAACAAATCCGGGGATGGCTGGGTGGTTTTACAACAGGGGCAGGGAGCTCTAGAGCTTCCTTACACCTCGAAAAAAGAGAGGTCAAAAAGCTCATATGGGGTGATACTTTAAAGTTTTATATATAAGCGCAGTAGCAGGAGCGAAAGAAATGGAAATGGGGGGGAAAGAATGAAAGAGGAAAAAGAATTTGTATGTTTTTGTCATGTGTTAAGTTGGTCATTGTATTGTTTTGCTTTCTTACTGGCAACATATTCCAATCTAAATTATTCCGACTTTTATGCACTCACTGAATGCTTCTGCCCTAAGGGAGACCAAAAAATCAAAGGGACACGAATACAGTTTTGTTTGGGAGCAAGGGAGCCCATTGACATGTCCGCGTCTAGGCAGCACGCATTAATCACATTTCTATAACTACTCCTAACTAGCTAGGTTAATAAGATATTAATACGATTGAAAAATCTACATCCTTGGAACGTAAAGGGACTAAGAATCCCACGGAAGTAAAACACAAAATTATTGAGTTCACACTGGTGACGGCTCAGCGCGTAATCGTTATTGTTGTTACAGGAAAACCCATATGAGATGAGGATTTTTCCCGTTCAAAAAATTTTGGGTAGGACAGGTGGTGGGCTCTCCACACTAAACTGAAGAACGGGACGGGAACACTTATCCTTAATTACACGAAAAAGTTACGGGCAAAGTTAATAAAGAAACCCATACGAAGAGGGCAGGTGGGTATACAAATCAGTAGATTATCAGGGAGAGAGACCTGGGTCAGTATATCAGTATTACGGACCCAATAAGCAAAGTAAGCCTGTCTACGGAAGGAAATCGACTAACGCCCTATGGTGACGGGCAACGACTTAATTAATCGTGGGGGAGGGGACATGAATTGGAGGGGCTAAGAGCCCTGTCTCGCGGGAAGACGCCAAACGAAACATGCCAAGACCACACCATAGTCCAAGATACCACAGCGCGACCCAAACACCAAAGCTTTTTCAGACTCTTTATAACACACCAGAGCCGCTTCTCTACTAATGACACATGGCGGTAAACCCCACCCAGATCCAGGGAAAATTCAACCTTAACTCACACCCACATGGACTGGTGGTCAAAGAATAGATAGACATCTTGCTCTCACAAAACTGTTGTCAAACGGCCTAATACTATCAGAGAGATAGGAAGGCTAGTACTAGATCACTCCTCGGTCCGGGACGGTAGAACTCCCACAATACACATCCAAAGGTCCGACATTTATGGCGCTTTCCCTCCTTCCTAACGAAAGATGATCATTAATATAAAATACTAAGATGAGGATGGGGGACGAGCACATCCATAGATAATGAGAAATCCATATAGAAAGACCCAGGGGCATTTGTGACAGTCGGCAAAAAACTTGTAATCAGGGCAGACTCATGGCATATGTTGACAAAAAAAACCTCAAAAAGAAATGTTGAACACCAATATGTTGAAAAGCCAGACGACCTTGCGTTCCGGCCTATTATACGCCTTTCGAATGACGCGATCGGAGAGGCACACAAGTCAGCTTGGGAGGGAATGGCGGAGCAAGAAAGAAATCAGATTGATCTATTGGCTCGAGAGGAGGAAGAAAACTACCGTCAATCCTTTGATGCAGTAACTTTTCCGTTATGGCAATAAGTCGTGGCGATTATTAGCTAGGTTAGCCAGGGTCAATATAAATCTGCCAACCAACATACAACCGCATTGCGCACACCAGAAGGGTCAGCAAACCACATTCCCCAAAGGATCAATAACATCTTCCGGTTTTTATCATCTTTATACCGACAAAAATGAATTGGGAGGGAGCGTGCAAAAAATTCTACCTAGAGGGGGTTAAACTCCCGAAATCTGACCCAATCCCAACTAGAAACCTTAAAGCCAGACATACACAAGGGAAAGAAATAGAAAAAAAAACTATAGGAAACGTAAAAGCTGGGAAGAAACACCAGGGCAGATGGTACACGGCAGAATTCTACAAGAGGCCTTGAAAAAATAAGATAACCCCCTATCCTAGCCCAGACTGTAATTCAACTTGTTCGCGGCTGAGAGACCTTCCATCCACTCGAGACGGCATACATAAAAACTTTTATTCCAAAAGAAAGGTGGTACCTACTTAAACCCAGGTCCTACCCCCAATATCCCTTTGATAGACCAAGATATATAAAGTTTATTTCAAAAATCATTGGCGGCACAGACTCTCACACTACATGCCAAACATTAGTTGTAGGAAGAGACAGGTAGGATTTGTACAAGGGAGGGCCGCAGCGCATGAATGACCAACATCAGGAAAAGTTCCTAACAGTCTTGGAATAGGTACAAACTGCCCACATCCAGGGGAAACAATCCAGTCCGTGTGGCCTAGATGCCATAAAAGCTTCGATAACATCAGATGGCCTTGGTGTGGGCAGTCCTGGGAAGATTTGGGATTACGGTGTGAAGTTTCACCCTACCTACTAAAAACATAAATAATACGCCGAAGGCACCGCGCATCACACCAGGGGTTTTCTTTCACCCACCTTTGAATACAATAAGGGGCACGCGCAGGGGTGTGCCCAAGTCCCCGTTTAACTATTTGATCAGGCCTTAGGAACCATGGCTAGTGGCTCTTGAGACACACCAACTCTTGAGAGGGATATTGGGCGGGACCGCAAAGAGTAAAGGGGCATGTTTTTGCAGACGACGTCAGTTCTCTTCCTCTAAACCCCTATCTAAACACTTGCAGGTAGTGCTTGATCCACTAGGAGAGTTTTGGAAAAATTGCGGGCTTTAAGATCAACCATCTCAAAGAGCGAGCGAGGTGGTACTAGATTGTTAATCCACGCACGGCAGGGGCCCATACTGGCACGTCCTGGATCAGGGATCAGAACTACAAACACCATTTGACATATCTGGGAATCCATAGGGTCGGAATCCAAATTCGGTTTATGGCGCTTAACTATCTCCCCCCTCATACAAAAAATTGTAGGAAAACTGTCAGATGCCAAGCTACCTTTAACATGATGGGCAGATTGCACACCTAATCAAAATGATCCCATTCACCAGACTTCTAGTACCCATTACCGACGATCTGCACCAATGCTCTTAAAACAGTAGATGTAAATAAAGATAGTGAAGGTTTCAATCCTGTTATTTGGAGATAGGGAAGAACCCGCGTATCGCAGACACGAAAATGATTGTTGGTAATGGGAAGATGAGTGGAGGAATCTCCCAACATAAGGGGATAATAACCTGGCAAAACCGTCTTCCGTCATGGGTGGAGGGACCTGTGATCCATGACAGGATCATTTCTCAAATACTAGTAGAACAGCGCTAGCAGCACCCGAGCGACTTAGTGGCGCTTTTGTCACACAAGTTTACCCGATGGCCCACGATAGCAAGAAACAATAGTGCTGAGGGCACCCCGATAGCATGGAAAGAGTTTTTTGTAGAAAATTTGTACAAACTACCTTCTTACTCTTCCAAACAAACATATGTGAAACATAGGGAATTTTACGCCCAGCATGGAAGTACACGTACACAAGATCGTACACCCCCCCTGGAAGGAAAGGGGGACAAGTAAACGGTAGGGGATCTGTTTCATGAGACGGAGCAAAAGACGCAAGACGCTGGCTTACTGGCAAGAGTGCAACAGAAGATATGCCTTAACAGGGCTAGTTGACATACCATTTCAAGTATCACCATATCACAATTTTTGAGGAGTAGTGGGAAGAGTGTAGCGGACATATAACAAAAGGAAAACTACCGAACGTCCTTTACCACGCTGTGTGGAACCACACGAGTACAGCGCTCTATCTCATGCCTATACAGAGATATAAAAAGTCAATTTACACCGAGGAATCACTTACAGTGGGTAAGTGTTGGTCGCGAAAAGAAATTCCCAGGTGTAGAAGATAGTGTGGAAGGGTCTTAAAGGATGGGCGAAAATACGCAAATGTGTGCAGACGAGCAGGGGAGAGAATCTTTTTAAATCCTCCCATCCATGCTTATTATGGCTTCAACCTACCCAAAACGCCTCTAAACCAACAGATTACAGAATGACCCAAAATGACCGCCTTCGCTCAACAACCAACACTTATTGATGGCAGGCCTGTGGCATGCGAACAGCACAAATTTTTGAAGGCAGTTAGGAACCACATCAAAATTCACTGGTCTCAAAATTGACACTTACCCATGGACCACTACTTCTATCTTACATTCGAGGAAGTGGAGGAAGACAGAGAGAGGTTATAACACTACGGCTTAGACCTACACGCCTTTCTGCTTGTGCAAAAAAGGTGCTAATGACACATTGGATTCCAACAGCCATCGCCCAGCATCACTGAAATTATAGCCCAGATTGAGACACCTGATACGAATGGACAGTAGAACTTGAGACATATAAGACAAACAGACAAAAGGGTTTTTCAAGAATGGACAACATTTATTTGTTACACATATTGAAGAACCATAATAGGGACCTGGTCTCACCCATCCGCTTGACACAAATGGTATAAATACGAACACTAAGAGGCTCCCTGGAGCTCGCAGTGATGATAACTAGTAGATGTATAATCCAGGGTATGAAACACCCCTCCTCTCAGGACACAAGTACAGGGTTCACAACCGACTAATAGGTCCCCTCCTCTGGTGCAACCTTTAAAAGCTAGAAAGACAAAAACCCAATGAAAATGTTAACACAGTGAATCAGAACAGCTGGAATGTTGGAATTTGTTTATACGTTTTGTTATCATGTTTCATTCAAGACATGTAAACAATTGTATGGATTTGTTGTGGGATATATTGTAATTAATGTATCTAAAACAAATAAAATGTGTTTAATAAAAAAAAAAAAAAAAGATGGTGGCGCATGGGCTGCCGCCAACTTGCCGCGGATTCTCGCTCCCCGTGACATCATCGGGAGCTGCGATCATTGTCCAAGCGTCCATGGTAGGGACCAATCGCTTGGTCCCTACCAGCATCTGATCGGAAGGGACCCTTTGTACAATTTGGCCACTGCCTAACAACCTACATAAGAAGCTTTTGGAGTTACCCGCACATATTTTCCACTGGTTAGTAATCTGGAATACTTCTGTGTACTGCTTGCACCCCTCATCTCCAGCCAGACACGTTTGTTGCGGTCTTTGCACCCCTGATGAGCCTGCATGTTCATGTATGTGAACGACCATATTGATCTGTAGCTAGTAAACTAAACTAACAGCGTCCTTTACCATACACCATTCTCTGAAATTATCACTTTCCGACGGCTCGACTAAGATTGCTCCCTGGGGGACTATAATTTAGAACCAAACTATATCTATATTTTTTATCTTTTGTTATTGTTAAATAAAGTTAAGTTTTAATACGGTCATTCACCATATTGTTACTTGTTTAGTTAGACTCACCTAGTGTGTAGTGGTTAGGAGGTCCAAACCATCCACCCTTTTGTAATTTGTTTATTTATTACAATCAGCCCATTGTAATGAATGAGGAGGAAAATCCCCATATACTGCCATGACTGTAGTGGATAGGATAGATCAACAGGTTAAAGTACCCTAGGAGTCTGAGAAATAGTCCAAATATAAAAAAGTTTTAAAAAAAAAAAAATATAATAAAAAACCTATCTACCCTACCTAAATTCAAATCACCCCAGCCACCTGTTTCCCTTGAACTTTATATATTAACCCCTTAACGACCTTGGCCTTTTTTAGTTTTTTTCACTTCCATTTTCACTCCCACCTTCAAAAATCTATAACGTTTTATTTTTTCCACATAAAGAGCTCTGTTATTGCTTTTTTTCTGCGTAACAATTGCACTTCTAGTGACGTATTAATATTCCATGGTGCGTACTTGGGAACGAAAAAAAATTCCAAATGCAGTGAAAATGGTGAAAAAAACACATTTGCAACGTTTTCTTGTGTGCTTGATTTTACAGCTTTCCTGTGTCCCCCACTGACATGTCTATTTTATTCTTTGGGTTGCTACGATTATGTGGATACCAATTTGTATAGGTTTTTAATGTTTTCATACATTTAAAAAAATTAAAACCTCCTGTACAAATTTTTTTTTTTAATTTTGTTCATCTTCTGGCGCAATAACTTTTTCAATACTTTGGTGTACGGAGCTGTGGGTGGTGTCATTTTTTGTGACTTTTGATGGCGTTTTCATTGCTATCATTTTTAGGACTGTCGACATTTGATCACTTTTTATAATTTTTGTTATATTTTCCAAAATGGCAAAAAAAAATTTCATTTTTGACTTTGGACGCTTTTTCCGTTACGGTTAAACGCAGCAAAAAACTGTTATTATATTTTTGATAATTGGACATTTTCGGACGCGGCGATACCAAATGTGTTTATGATTTTTACTGTTATTAAATATTAATATCAGTTCTAGGGAAAGGGGGGTGATTTAATTTTTAGGTTTTCTTAGTTAATTTTTTTTTTTTTTTTAACTTTTACTTTTACTATTTTCATGACGCCCAGGGTACTTAAACCCTAGGTTGTCTGAGTCTGATCGATCCTACCATATACTGCCATACTGCAATATGGCAGCATATGGGGATTTTACTCCTCATTTATTACAATGTGCTGATAACACATTGTAATGAATGGGTTAAAACGAGACAGCTTCGGGCCTCCGTGAGACCCGAAGCTGTCATGGCAACGGATCACCGCACCCCGTGACCGAAACCAAATAAACTAAAAAAAATCTATACATTTAAGGAGAAAGCCTCAGGTCTTCAGAAGACCCAAGGCTGTCATGGTGACATGTGCCCATGCGCCATCTTTTTGAATTCACAGGAAAAGACCAGCGATCGGTGTTAGCAATATGCAGCAAAGACTTACCGGCTATGGAGAGGGCTCGGCCCGCGAGCCCTCTCCATGCACCCGGACCCAGCGCGCGCCGTACTAGTACGGGGCGCGTCGGGAAGGGGTTAATAAACAGTAAAAATCATAAACATATTAGGTATGACCGTGTCCGAAAATGCCCGATCTATTAAAATATAATAATGTTTTTTCACTGCTTTTTACCCCGTAACAGAAAATAGCATCCAAAGTCGAAAATTTTTTGCCATTGTGAAAAATATTTAAAAAATCAATAAAACGTAATCAAAAGGTCGCACAGTCCTAAAAATTATAGAAATGAAAACGTCATCAAAAGTCGGAAAAATGACACCACCCACAGCTCCGTACACTAAAGTATGAAAAAGTTATTGGCGCCAGAAGAAAAAAAAAAAAATTTGTACAGGTGGTTTTAACTTTTGTAAATGTATTATAAACCTATACAAATTTTGTATCCCCATGATTGAGCCAACCCAAAGAATAAAGTAGACATGTAATTTATGGCGCACAGTGAAAACTGTAAAATCCAAGCCCACAAGAAAACATCGCAAATACGTTTTTTCCGCATTTTCCCTGCATTTGGAATTTTTTTCCTGCTCTCCAGTACACAGCATGGAATATTCAATACTGTCACTATGAAGTGCAATTTGTTATGCAAAAAATAAGCTGTCACAGAGCTCTTTATGTGGAAAAATAAAAAAAGTTATAGATTTTTGAAGGTGGTGAGTGAAAAATGGAAGTGAAAAAACTAAAAAGGGCCAAGTCGTTAAGGGGTAAAAATTGTTGGAAAACTAAGTCTGGTGGTATTTCTAGCATATACAAGTTTAACACGGCACAAACACTTTAAATGTACAGCATGGAATATTAAATACTGTCACTATAAAGTGCAATTTGTTACGCAAAAAATAAGCCGTCACACAGCTCTTTATGTGGAAAAATAAAAAAAGTTATAGATTTTTGAAGGTGGTGAGTGAAAAATGGAAGTGAAAAAACTAAAAAGTGCCAAGTCGTTAAGGGGTAAAAATTGTTGGAAAACTAAGTCTGGTGTTATTTCTAGCATATACAAGTTTAACACGGCACAAACACTTTAAATGTGGTACATCTAATATATAAAGCTGAGTGTGTGTATGTATGTCCGCTAAAGGAATCTGCACCATCGCGTTTACAGTCACCAAATTTTGCACAGCGGCTCTCTGACTCAGGGAACGTAATAGACTATGGCAGCGGTGGCGAACCTATGGCATGCGTGCCAGAGAGGGCATGCTGAGCCCTCACTGCTGGCACGCGCCCCATCCTCCTAACCACTGCCAGGTGCGGAAAACCACTGTCCATACCTGGTTGTCATGGCTGTTAGCAGTATCGGAGCTGTACTCCGATACTGCTAACAGCCATGACAGAGCAGGGTGCTGACACTGCCTGCTCTGTCACTCCGATCACAGCAGCGCACAGGACGGTAAGCGTCCCAGCGCTGGCAGCGTAATGATGTCATTATGCTGCCACCGCTGGGCACCTTACTCCGTGTGCGCTGCAGTGATCAGCCGGAGGAACGCGGAGTCTGAGTGAGCCGTTGTTTTCATTGCTACCATTTTGAGGACTGTGTAACCTTTTGATAACTTTTTATTACTCTTTTATGTGATGTAAAATGGTGTAAAAGTGGCGTTTCAGTGTTTATAGGACTGCTGGAATCCGAGCTCAGACAGTCCTGTGTAAATTGATTCTAAACTAAACCGCCAGTTTTCTTGTTAAATTGCCGTACTGGCACTTTGCGATAAGTAATTACGTTTTGGGTTGCAGTTTGGGCACTCGGTCTCTAAAAGGTTCGCCATCACTGGACTATGGGGACCGCACTATCGTCGGAATTTCCGTTGATTTCCGATGTGCGCCGCATTGAGAAGGGCTTTTTGTCGAATGTGATCGGATTTTGGCGCATAGGCATCTGCTACACTCGACACAAATCGGGGGGTGGGCCGTTGGACGATCCGACCAATTCGGACAGCGCGCGGGATTTAACATTCAAAATTGTGTCGCAAGCCATGCATTTACATGCACCGGAAAAGTGGGGGTTATGCTTCATCACAAAGGTCACCAATAGTAATGTCCAATAATGGAAGGTTTATTTAAAATCCTTCTTACCAAAATAGAGCTCACATAATCATCTTCTACAACAATCACCGGCAGCCTATCCCTTTAACGAGCTGGCCCAATCAACTTTTTCCCACCTCTTCACTCAACTGGCTGCTACAAACATCAGGATCCCAGCTTCTGACCCAACTCAGTACTCCGCACTCTGATTATGCGCTTTTACCGCAATGTAAATGCAGTGCCCCGTTTCACAAAGGGTCCTTCAACTGATACGGATCTATACCACGCCGCCTGAGACGGAGGCTGCCCCCGCAAGCACCAGGGCAGTTTCTTCGTCATCCGCTCGCCCGACTTTAGCTTCACTGCTGGACACAGTGCATGGAGAGGTACCTACTACGTCGCGCACAGAAAGCACAAAGTGTGACCCCAAAAACACACCTCAAACCATAAACACAGAACGATAGGGGCGAAAAGATGCTTCACCGAAACCCATAATAGTCTCGACAGATGTCCTAGAAAGACACATAGAAGAAGGAAGGCTTCCCCAGTATCGCAAATGCAGAAGCAGCTCGCCACTTACCCCACAAATGACCTACCACTGTTTGCGGAGAGGTGGTTTTCGAAATGACCCGCGTATATTCAAAAAGCCATCGGATGTCAACTTGCCACGCACGGCGGCATTACGTCACTTAAAAAAGAAATATCGCTGCAGGCTACATCAAGCTGCTAGAAATAAGCAAAGAGAGTGGAGTGCTACTAACGGAAGAATTTCCAAGACGAATGACCACCCCGCGCCGGATGATGTCACACTGGAGGTGGAAAGCGCCTAACGGAGAAGAACTTGACGTCTGATTGAAACACCTTCCATGAGAAGACAAACATCTTGCGTCTGGTTCGTGCTGCCGGAATCGAGTTCACCGGGAGTAGAAAACTCCAGGGCCTTTTTGTGAATGAGGCTGCCCTAAGATTGGAGCTAGTGGCGAGTATGTACAGAGGAAACAGAGGTGCATGATTGGGACAGGTGAAGGTGCTTTGACCAGTACGCTCATAGACTGGACCGGATCCGATAGAACCACCAAATTCGCAGCTTTTAACAGAGACTTGAATAAGATCGGCAAACGCTCACGTCATAAGAGATACCTGTACGTTTAATGACAAGCAGACATCAATTAGAGCCATTTCGCAAGGAAAATACCCCCTGATCTTTTTCCAGAAAATTCGAAGCAGCTGCTCCTGGTGTCGAGGACTCCAAACTCGGAGACTGCAGACGTGTAACGGGACAAAAAAAAAGGAGAGCTTTCAGCACTATCTGGCATCAGCACTGTTAGAACTAGAAATGCGCGGTTTATGTTTCGATTTCCAACTAGCACTTTCCACAACCCTAAAGAGTCTTTTTATGATGAGGGTCCATGGTGCACATATACACAACAAGCCAAGAAAAGGAGAATGACAGAGAAGCCGAAGACAGAGAAGAAGGAAACCTCCTGAAACATCGGGTCCTCTCCCAATCTCAGCTTAAGACAGAGAGAAAAGGTAGGGAAAGGAGCACGTCACCCTCAGCCACCCGATATCGAGCGACAACCTTCCGAAGCCAGGACTCCAGAGACTTCCTCCCCCGAAGACCAGCCACAAAATCCCCCCGCTCATCGGGCCAGGCACTTTGATTCGCGACTGTCGCTCCTTGGGTGGGTAAGACACCTGAGAACCAGAAAAGGACTACACGAAGAGAGAGGGTTTACTTTAGAATAAACACGGCAAAGCAGTTTAGTATAGTTACACAAAATACTGCTACATTGGAAAGTTACACAACTATTATAAGGCCAGCTACTAAAGCTAACAGGGTGAGTGAGCACATTAAACAGAGGTGAGTTGCTAGACTCAGAAACATAATCCGGGATGGCTGGGGATGGCGGTTTACAACAGGGGCAGGGAAGCTCTAGAAGCTTCCTTACACCTCGAAAAAAGAGGGTCAAAAAGCTCATATGGGTATCTTTAATTTATACTATAAGCGCAGTAAACGAGTGAAGAAATGGAAAGGAAGAGAATGAGGGAAGAAAAGAATGTTGTATGTCTTTTGGTCATTGTGTTAAGTTGTTCATTTTATTTTTTGCTTTCTTATACTGCAACATATTCCAAGTCTAAAATTATTCCGTACTTTTAATGCACTCCACTGAATGGCTTCTGCCCTAGGGGAGAGACAAAAAAATCAAAGACAGAATCATGTTTTGTTGGAGCAAGGGGAGCCCATTGACCTGGTCCGCTCTAGGCAGCACGCATTAATACACATTACTCTAATCAATACCGTAATATTGGTTAAGATAGTTAATACGATTAAAAATCAACTCCTTGGAAGTAAAGGGACTGAAGAACCCCACAGGAAAGAAAACACAAATTACTGAGTTCACACTGTGCCGGCTCAGCGCGTTAATCGTTATTGTTGTTATCAGGAAACACCATATGAGATGAGGATTTTTCCCGTCTCAAAAAATTTTGGGTAGGACAGGTGGGGCTCTCCAGCACTAAATGGAAAGCGTGAAGGAAGGGAACGGGAACACTTATCCTAATTCACAAAAAAAGTTAACGGGCAAGTTAATAAAGCAACCCATGTACGAAGAGGGCAGGGGGTATACAAATCATGTAGATTATCAGGGAGAGAGGAGGACTGGTCAGTATAGTACAGTATTACTGGAGCCCAAGAAGCAAAAAAGCCGTTCTACGCGAAGGAAATCTGACTAACGCCCCTATGGGGACGGCAACACTTAATAATCGTGGGGGAGGGGACATAGAATGGGCATTTGAGCCCTGTCTCGGCGGGAAGACGCCAAACGAAACATGCCAAGACCACACCATATCCAGACCACGACGCGACCCCAAACGATCCAAAGCTTTTTCAGACTCTTTATAACGAGCACCAGACCACTCACTAATGACACATGTGGCGGTAAACCCACCCGATCCAGGGAATTCACTTAACTCACACCCACATGACTGCTGGTCAAGAAGATAGACTAGACATCTTGCTCTTCCACAAAAACTGTGTCAAACGGCCTAATACATAAGAGATAGAAGAGCTAGTACATGCTACCGATCACTCCTCGGTCCGGTATTGCGAGTAGAACTCCACATACACATCCCAAAGGTCCGACATCTTATGGCGCTTCACTCCTTCCTAACGAAAGATGATCATTAATATAAAATACTAAGAGTGGATGGGATGTGGGACGAGCACATCCATAGATAATGAGAACCATATAGAAGACCCAGGGTCATTTGGTGACAGTTCGGCAAAAAACTGTATCAGGGCAGACTCATGGCATATGTTGACAAAAAACCTCAAAAAGAAATTGAAACCAATATGTTAAAAGCAGCACTTGCGTTCCGGCCTATAACGTGCCTTTCTGAATGACGCGATCGGAGGGGCACACACGTCAGCTTGGGAGGGAAGGCGGAGGCGAAGACGAACTCAGATTCTGATCTATTGGCTCGAAGGAGGGAGGAAAGAAAACTACCGTCAATCCTTTGAGTGCAGAACTTTTCCGTTATGGAAATAAGTCGGTGGGCGATTATTAGCTTAGGTTAGGCCAGGGTCAATATAAATCTGCAAGCCAACATACAACCGCATTGCCACACCAGAAGGTCAGCAAACCACATTCCCCAAAGGAGTCAATAACATCTTCCGGAGTCTTTTACTCATCTTTATACGCAAAAATGAATGTGGAGGGGAGCTGCAAAAATTCTACCTAGAGGGCGTTAAACTCCCGAAACTACCCAATCCAACTAGAAACCTTAAATGCCAGACATTACACAGGAAAGAAAATAGAAAAAAAACAACTATAGGAGAAACTAAAGCTGGGAAAGTCCCCAGGGCCAGATGGGTTACACGGCAGAATTCTACAAGCCTTGAAAAATAGATACCCCCTATCCTAGCCCAGACTTTAATCAACTTTTCGCGAGTAGAGACCTTCCGATCACTCGAGAACGGCATACATAAACTTTTACCAAAAAGCATAAGAGGAACCTACTTAAACCCAGGGTCTACCGCCCAATATCCCTTGATAACCAAGAATAAAATTTATCAAAAATCATGGGCGGACACAGACTCTCACACACATGCCAAACATTAGTTGAGGAAAGGAACAGGTAGGATTTGTACAAGGGAGGGCCGCGGCCATGCGCAGAACCGAACATAGGAAAAGGTTCCAACAGTCTGGAATAGGGTTACAAACTGCCCACCAACCAGGGGAAACACTCCAGTCCTGTGGCACTAGATGCCTAAAAGCTTTCGATAACATCAGATGGCCTTGGTGTGGGCAGTCCTGGGAAGATTTTGGGATTACGTGAAAGTTTCACACCTACCCTACAAAAACATAAATAATACGCCGAAGGCCGCGCATCACCAGTGGGGTTGTTTCTTTCACCCACCTTTGAATACATAAGGGGCACCGCGCAGGGGGTGCCCAGTCCCCGTTTAATATTTGATCAGGACCTTGGACACTACTGGCTCTAGGCTCTTGAGGACACCCAAACTCTTGAGAGGATTTGGGGCGGGACGCACAAGAGGTTAAAGGTTGGGCATTGTTTTGCAGACGACGTCATTCTCTTCTCTCTAACCCTAATCTAAACACTTGCAGGTAGTGCTTGATCACTAGGAGAGTTTTGGAAAATTGCGGGCATTTACAGATCAACCATCTCAAGAGCGGTAGGTGATTAGATTTTAATCCGCACGGCAGGGCCCATCTGGCACGTCCTGGGATCAGGGTATCAAACTACAAACACCATTGACATATCTGGAAATCCGACTAGGGTCGAATCCAAATCGGTTTATGCGCTTAACTATCCCCCCTCATACAAAAAATTGTAGGAAAACTGTCAAATGCCAAGCTACCTTTAACATGATGGGCAGATTGCCACCTAATCAAAATGATCCCATTCCGAGACTTCTAACCCATTACGACGTCGCCCAATGCTCTTAAAACAGTAGATTAAAAAAGATATGAACGGTTTCAATCCTTTATTTGAGAGGGAAGAGACCCGCGTTATACGCAACACGAAAAATGATGTTAGGTAATGGGAAATGGAAGTGGAGTGAATCTCCCTAACATAAGGGGATATAACCTGGCAACCTCTTCCGTCATGGTGTAGGGACTGTGATCCATTACAGGACCATTTCTCAAACTGACTAGGTAGAACAGCAGCTAGCACCACCAGAGACTTAGTGGCGCTTTTGCACACAAAGTATACCCGATGGCCCACGAGTAGCAAAGAACAATAGTGCTGAGGGCACCCCTGATACATGGAAAGAGTTTTTTGTTAGAAATTTGTACAAACTACCCTTCTTCTCTTCCAAAACAAATAGTGAAACATAGGGAATTTCACGCCCCCAGGCATGGAAGACCAGTACACGATATCGTCCCCCCTGGAAGGAAAGGGGACAGTAAACGGTAGGGGATCCTGTTTCATGAGACGGAGCAAGAGGCAAGCACTGGCTTACTGAGCAAGAGTTGCACAGAAGAGATGCCTTAAACGGGCTGTTGAATACCATATCAGTATCACATATACACAATTTTTGAGGAAGTAGTGGAAGAGTGTAGCGGACCATATAACAAGGAAAACTAACGAACGTCCTTTACCACGCTTGTGTGGACCACACGAGTACAGCGCTCTATCTCATGCCTATACAGAGATATAAAAAGCAATTTACCCGAGGAATCAACTGACAGTGGGTAAGTGTTGGTCGCGAAAAATTCCCAGAGTGAGAAGATATGTGGACGGGTCCTTAAAGGATGGGCGAAAATACGCAAATGTGTGCAGACGAGCAGGGGAGAGAATCTTTTTTAAAATCCTCCATCCATGCTTATTATGGCTTCAAACCTACCCAAAAAGCCTGCTTAAACCAGACAGATGTACCAGAATGCCCAAAATGGCGCCTGTCGCCACACAACAACACTATTGATGGCAGGCCTGTGGCACATGCGAACAAAGCCACAAATTTTTGAAGGCAGTTAGGACCACATCAAATTCACTGGTTTCAAAAATTGACCTTACCCATGGACCCACTACTTCTATCTTACATCGAGGAAGGGAGGAAGACATAGAGAGGTTATAACACGACGGCTTAGACCTACACGCCTTTCTGGCTTGTGCAAAAAGGTGCATAATGACACATTGGATTACAAGCAAGTCCAGCCCAAGATCACTGAAATTATAGCCCAGATTGAGACACCTGATACGAATGGACCACGTAGAAACTTGAGACTAAAGACAAACAGACAAAAGGGTTTTTCAAGAATGACAAACATTTATATGTTACACAATGGAATGAACCGAAATAGGGAACTGGTCTCACACCATTCGCTTGACACAATGGTATAAATACAGAAGCAACTAAGAGGCTCCCTGGGAGCTCTGCATGATGATAATAGTAGAGGTAAATCCAGGGTATGAAACCCCTCCTCTCAGGACACAAGTACAGGGTTCACAACACGACTAATTAGGTCCGCATCCCTCTGGGCACACCCTTTAAAAGCTAGAAAGGACAATAATACCCACATGAAATGTTAACACCAAGTGATCAGAACAGCTGAATGGTGGAATTGTTTATACTTTTGTTATCATGTTTCATTCAAGACATGTAGAACACATTGTATGATTTGTTGTGTGATATATTAGTAATAATGGTTATCTAAAACCAAATAAAATGTGTTTGAATAAAAAAAAAAAAAAAAGATGGTGGCGCATGGGTGCCGCCAACTTGCCGCGGATTCTCGCTCCCCGTGAGCATCATCGGGGAGCTGCGATCCATTGTCCAAGCGTCCATGGGTAGGGACCAATCGCTTGGTCCCTACCAGCATACTGATCGGAAGGGACCCTTGTACAATTGGCCACTGCCTAACACCACATAAAGAGCCTTTTGGAGTTACACCGCACATATTTTCACTGGTTAGTAAGTCGGATACTTCTGGTGTACTGCTTGCACCCCTCATCTCCAGCAAGACACGTTTGTTGCGGTCTATTGCACCCCTGATGAGCCTGCAATGTTCATGTATGTGAACGACCATATTGATTGTATAGCTGAGTAAACTAAACTAACAGCGTCCTTTACCATACACGCACTTCTCTGAAATTATCACTTTCCAGGACGGCTGACTAAGATTGCTCCCTTGGGGACTATAATTTAGAACCAAACTATATATCTATATTTTGTTAACTTTTGTTATGTTAAATTAAAAGTTAAGTTTAATACGGTTCATTCACCATATTTGTACTTGTTTAGTTAGACTCACCTAGGTGTAGTGGTAGGAGGTCCAAACCATCCACCCTTGTGTAATTTGTTTATTTATTACAATCAGCCCATTGTATAATGAGGAGGGAAAATCCCCAATATACGCCATGACGTATGATAGGATAGATCAGACAGGTTAAAGTACCCTAAGGAGTCTGAGAAATAGTCCAAATATAAAAATTTTAAAAAAAAAAAAATTATAATAAAAAACCTATCGTACCCTACCTAAATTCAAATCACCGCGCTTTTCCTTGAACTTATATTAATATTACCCCTTAACGCTTGGCTTTTTTAGTTTTTTCACTTCATTTTCAACTCCCACCTTCAAAAATCTATAACGTTTTATTTTTCCACATAAAGAGCTCTGTTATGCTTTTTTTCTGCGTAACAAATTGCACTTCGTAGTGACGGTATTAATATTCCATGGTGCGTACTTGGGAAACGGGAAAAAAATTCCAAATGCAGTGAAAATGGTGAAAAAACACATTTGCAACGTTTTCTTGTGTGCTTGGATTTTAAGCTTTACACTGTGTCCCAAATGACATGTCTATTTTATTCTTTGGGTTGCTACGATATGTGGATACCAAATTTGTATAGGTTTTATAATGTTTCATACATTTAAAAAAATTAAAACCTCCTGTACAATTTTTTTTTTATTTGTCATCTTCTGGCTGCAATAACTTTTCAATACTTTGGTGTACGGAGCTGGGGTGGTGTCATTTTTTGTGACTTTTGATGGCGTTTTAATTGCTATCATTTTTAGGACTGTGCGACATTTTGATCACTTTTTATTAATTTTTTTATATTTTCCAAAATGGCAAAAAAAATTCATTTTGGACTTTGGACGCTATTTTCCGTTACGGTTAAACGCAGCAAAAAACTGTTATTATATTTTGATAATTGGACATTTTCGGACGCGGCGATACCAAATGTTGTTTATGATTTTTACTGTTTATTAAAATTAATATCAGTTCTAGGAAAGGGGGGTGATTTATTTTAGGTTTTCTTAGTATAATTTTTTTTTTTTTTTAACTTTTACTTTTACTATTTTTCAGACTCCCCAGGGTACTTTAACCCTAGGTTGTCTGATCGATCTACCATATACTGCCATACTGCACATATGGCATTATGGGGATTTTTACTCCTCATCATTACAATGTGGTGAAACACTGTAATGAATGGGGTTAAACGAGACAAGCTTCGGGCCCTCGGAGACCCGAAGCGTTGGGCACGGATCACCGCACCCCCGTGACGTACGGGGAGCGATGATCCGCGCAAGATGGCGCCATCTTTCTGAAGCCTCTGGCAGCATTGGCCGGCGCGATCGCAGTGGAAAGCACCGCGGATCGTGCTAAGCCAGTTTCATCATACAAATACACAAGCAGCATATGAATAAATCTCCTGCATTGTTTTTATGTTTATGCACAAGGCATGGCAGTCGGTTAACCCCCTTAGCGGACAGGCCCTTTTTGTTTTTTTCATTTCCATTTTTCACTCCCACCTCAAATAGTATAACATTACAATCGCACAGTAATTAATGGGAAGAACAAGCCTTCAGGTCTCAGAAGACCCAAGGCTGTCATGGTGACATTGCCCATGCGCCATCCTTTTTGAATTCACAGGAAAAACCGCGATCGGGTGTAGCAATATGCAGCAAAGCTTACCGCGCTATGGAGAGGCTCGGCCCGCGCCCTCTCCCATGCACCCGACCCCGCGCGCCGTACTAGTACGGGCGCGTCGGGAAGGGGTTAATAACAGTAAAAATCAATAAACACATTAGGATGACCGTGTCTGAAAATGCCCGATCTATTAAAATGTAATAATGTTGTTTCACTCTTCGTTTTACCCTGTAACAGAAAATAGCATCCAAAGTCGAAAATTTTTGCCATGTGTGAAAAATATTATAAAAATCAATAAAAGTAATCAAAAGTCCCCCAGTCCCTAAAAATTAAGAAATGAGAACGTCATCAAAAGTCGGAAAAATGACACACACCCCCAGCTCCGTACACTAAATTATGAAAAAAGTTATTGGCACCAAAGAAAGAAAAAAACAAACAGGTGTTTTAACTTTGTAAATGTATTATAAACCTATACAAATTTTGTATCCCCATGATTGAGCCAACCCAAAGAATAAAGTAGACATGTAATTTATGGCGCACAGTGAAACTGTAAAAAATCCAACCCACAAGAAAAACTCGCAAATGCGTTTTTTCCCGCATTTCACTTGCATTTGGAATTTTTTTCCTGCTCTCCCAGTACACAGCATGGAAATTCAATACTGTCACTATGAATGCAATTTGTTACGCAAAAAAAGCCGTCACAGAAGCTCTTTATGGGAAAAATAAAAAAAGTTTATAGAATTTTGAAGGACTGTGTGAGTGAAATGGAAGTGAAAAAACTAACGAAAAGTGCAATGTCGTTAAGGTCAAATGTTGGAAATAAATCTGGTGTTATTTCTAGCATATACAAGTTTAAACACGGCACAAACACTTTAAATGTGGTACATCTAATATATAAGCTGAGTGTTGTATGTCTTCCGCTAAAGGAATCTGCACCATCGCGTTTACAGTCACCAAATTTTGCACAGCGCTCTCGACTCAGGGAACGTAATAGACTATGGCAGTGTGGCGAACCTATGGCACACGCGTGCCAGAGGGCAGTGCATTGAGCCTCACTGCTGGCACACGCCCCATCCTCCTCAACCACTGACGGTGCGGACAACCACTGTCCATACCTGGTTGTCATGGCTGTTAGCAGATCGGAGCTGTACTCGATCTGCTAACGCCATGACAGAGCGGGTGCTTGACACTGCCTGCTCTGCCTCCGATCACAGCAGCGCACAGGACGGTAAGCGTCCCAGCGCTGGCAGCGTAATGATGTCATTATGCTGCCAACCGCTGGCACCTTACTCCTGTGCGCTGCAGTGATCACCGGAGGAACGCGGAGTCTGAGGTGAGTTTTTTTTTTTTGTTCAGCGCATCCACAGGGCCAAGTAGATCACAGGGCTGATTTCCTGCCCGCTCCCGCCCCTCCCCTAAGCAACCAGGCCCAACTCACGTCGCCGCTACCACAAGCCCCCCCGCCCCCGAACCCCAGCCCGCTATCGCACCCCTACCCCACCCGACCCCCCCAACTCCGCCCCTACTGCAATTGGCCTGCCCAAACTCAGCCACTCTCTCTAAACCCCTCCCCCCCCCACTCCGGTCACTGCCCCCCATCACCCCCTCCCTGGAACTCATGCTTCATAACCCCATTACCCCCACCCATATGCTGCATTACCCCCCTAACCCCCCCCAACCCGCCCTAAAATTGTGGCCGCCCACCCTCTGCCCATCACCCTACTAACCCCCCCCCCTTCTGCAACACGACACCTGAACTTCTGCCGGCCAGCATGGGCCGCCACTTGGAAACCAAAGAGTAAGTAACATATGATTTCTATGTATGTATTATGTACTGTTATGCATATTATATTTTTATATGTGCATTTTATATTTATACCTGTGTGAGGGCTTATTTTTTGCGTAACATTTTTTTCTTTTCATTTATTATTCCATGTCGTGTACTGGAAGCTGGATTTTAATACTTTGCTGTGCGCTCCAAATCATTTGTCTCCTTATCTCTTTGGTTGGTAAATCAACAAATACGAATTTGTTAGGTTTTATTGTGTTTTTAATACTTTTTCAATAATTAAAACAGTGTACGAAAAAAAATAGTTTTGCCATCTTGTGATGCTAATAACTTTAGTGCACAGCTGGGGAGGTGTATTTTTGTTTTCTTAATGAGCCTTTGTTTTCATTGCTACCATTTTGAGGACTGTGTAAACCTTTTGATAACTTTTTATTACTCTTTTTATGTGATGTAAAATGGTGTAAAAGTGGCGTTTTCGTGTGTATAGGACTGCTGTAATCCGGCCAGACCAGTCCGTGTTAAATTGATTCTAAACTAAACCGTCAGTTTTCTGGTTAAATTGCCGTACTGGCACTTGCTATAGTATTAGGTTTGGTTTGCAGTTTGGGCACTCGGTCTCCTAAAAGGTTCGCCATCACTGGACTATGGGGACCCACACTATCTGCGGAATTTCCTGTTGATTTCCGATTGCGCCGCATTGAGAAGGGCTTTTGTCGAATGTGATCGGATTTTGGCGCATAGGCATCGCTACAACTCGACACAAACGGGGGGTGGGGCCGTTGACGATCCGACCAATTCGGGACAGGCTGCGCGGGATTTACATTCAATTGTGTCGCAAGCCATGCATTTACATGCACCGGAAAAGTGGGGGTTATGCTTCATCACAAAGGTCACCAATAGTAATGTCCAATAATGGAAGGTTTATTTAAAACAAAGTCACTAATTAAAATAAACATCTGCAAAATGAAGACTTTTCTTCAGGCAAATGGCTTTAACATAAGACAGGTTATCCTCACCATACAGTCTGTAAAGTCCTCCAGCGTC
Organism: Engystomops pustulosus; assembly: GCA_019512145.1. Classification (NCBI taxonomy): domain Eukaryota; kingdom Metazoa; phylum Chordata; class Amphibia; order Anura; family Leptodactylidae; genus Engystomops; species Engystomops pustulosus. The sequence goes on from CM033642.1 coordinate 56,724,890, forward strand.
TCTGACCCAGCCCTGAGACAACAGTCGGAGAAAGACTAAGGCTAATAAATGCAAGGCAACACCTGGCCTGGTTACATGGGAGTAGTCATCCCACCCAGCGCCCAGACTACTCCAGTAGCCCGCCTCGGATCACGCAGCAAGCAGCATACTACTTTTAATAAGGGTCAGAAACCTAAGGTTACTGACAAAGATAGGCGGCTTACTTCACTGAGGCCAGGCACCTCGGTGACACGTATCGGCCCTCAACCACGATACCCTGTGCCTTGTCACAGTAAGAAAAAGGTGAACTCCGGCAGACCTCAGCGGGGAAGCGAAACACATGCAGGAAATTGGACGCACGATCTTAGTGAATCGCGGCAGCTCCGAATCCTCATCGGACAACGCACCTCGGGGATCGCGACGGGACGGGTAAGTAAATGTGCCCTTGTGTTTTAAGACAAAATTTTTACCCCACACTTTCCAAAATCCACTTATTAACCCCCTTATACAGGAGCCTTTGTCTGCTGCTGCTGTGGCACTTAGAAGCTGAGCCGTGATGGTTGCTGCTTTGCCACCGGTCATTAATATGAGCTGTGATTGATTACTATAGGCAATGAGTATAAGACACTTATGTGTGAGGTAAGATGGATAGAGACAGAGACAGACAGACTGACAAGCTGTGACAGGGACTGACAGACAGACAGGCTGTGATAGGGACTGACTGACAGACAGGCTGAGATAGGGACTGACTGTCAGATAGGCTGTGACAGGGACTGACTGGCAGACAGGTTGTTATAGGGACTGAGACAGGCTATGACAGGGACTGAGGGAGGCTGTGACAGGGACTGACATACAGGCTGTGACAGGGACTAACAGACAGGCTGTGACTGGGACTGACAGACAGGCTGTGACAGGGACTGAGACAGGCTGTGACAAGAACTGACAGACAGGCTGTGACAGGGACTGACTGACAGACTGTGACAGGGACTGACAGTCAGTGACAGATAAAATATTTTTATTTTGTTATAGCTAAGAGAAGTTATTTACTATCCCAAGCGACGCCTGAAGCTACAGCTAGTACTGCAATAAGGGAGAAATAAGTAAATGTCCTTTATTGTTTTAATTTCAGAGATTAATTATTACAATTAATAGATAACCTTTGCTGGAATAGAATCTCTAAGATGGACTAACTCTGAGTCAAACTTTGAGTTATTTCAAGAGAACAGCTTTTCATAAATCCTTTGAGCACACAGTATAGTATAAATGTAAATACATGTTTTCTTCTACAAACAAGTGGAGGAAACATCTGTATGCATGAGAGTCCCCATATATTTGCTATTCATTGCAGCAAGACTTCAGAGTACTCGTCACAGGACCCACATCCAGCATGCTTACTGATTTTTATTCAGCCCTAACAAATCCTTTCTTCTGTAACATTGCAATTTCATTTTGTCCTGCAGTCAGCCTCACACTAGATTTATTGTAGTAATCTTCTTTGCTAGTTTAATTTTATATATCTTTCAAATGTGCTTGTTTTTTAAACTTTTTCGTGTTTTTAGCACAGTTTTCATCTATGGTTTAAATGAATTCTATAAAGTTAGATAAGGAAGCAACCTTATAACAATATAAACTCCACACAATACGGACTAACGCAAATACTGTATAGTAACTGTAAGTTAAGGAGTGTTTGAATGACAAGCCTTGGAATGGGCCCGATTGGAATGGGCCCAATTGCTACCCACATGACATCACATGGATACTAATTTGTAGCAATATGACAGCACACAAGCCAACAGTGAACAGTGAAAAACAGCTGTTTTTCCAGGGATGGCTAAATTTAGTGGGGGACATATTATATTAAAGGTGTTGACAACTTAACAAGGTAAGTATAACAGTTTAATAGGGTAACCCATATTATACTTGCCCTAATAAAGTTTCCTATCTGAAACGGCAACTTTGTCTCATGTTCTGCTGTCTTCCTGTGGATGGAGGGGTCAGTGCAGTCATTATTTTGTGCACGTCCCCTCTGTCATGGCCACTCTCATATCAGTGTTTGGAGGGGATGTGGATGTGTGAATCTCTTTAGAGAAGGCGTGTTTTATATAATATATATATATTATATTTTCTTCTTCTGAAGTAATATGTATAATATAATTAATTAAAGGGAGCTCCCCATCTCCTCAGTTCTCCCTTCCCCCCCACACCATCAGGTCCCCTTACTCACTACCCCCACACACCATTGGCTCCCCATCTCCTTTGTCCCCAGAGGACATTTGCATTGTCTGGGTCTATATATTTTAATTTATTATCTGTTCATGATTATGGGGGCTGCCAACTTGCCTGATCTCTGCAACCATGGCTTTATAGCCACAGGCAGCAGTAGTCTGGAGCTGACTCATTGAGGTCTAAGGACAGTTTTCTAGCCATGCTGTGTGCAGATAACGGATGTAAATAAGCAGTGACATCATCTAGTGATTAGCAATGACAAAATCTAGTGTAATTAATGGAACCTAGTCAGTCTATTATTAGGCTTAAGAATTGAGGAAGAAAAGGAGGAAACATGGGTTCCCCGTAGCGGTGGTCAGATGATTTGCAGAGGGTGTAGGGCAGAGGTGGAGAACCTGTGGCACAGAGTTAACCAGACAGGATTCAAATCCCTGGTGACTAATGATATGGCACTATCAGAGCTGTTTTAAAGAGACACATCCTTGGCTACTTGGGATTCCTAGAAGAGTGAGAATGTGTGGAAAGGGCATGATAATCTTTGTAATCTTTGTACGTCTTCTTACTTGCACCTTTCAACTGTTTTGGTGTCCTCAAGAGTGTCCTGATACGATTGAAAGTTGTAATAAATAAGTTGGTTATGGTTGTAGTTTGGGCACTTGGTCTCTAAGGTTTGTCATCAAGGGTGTAGGGCAGCGATGGTGAACCTTCTAGAGCCTCAGTGCCCAAACTTCAAACAAAAGCCTCTTATTTATTGCAAAGTGCCAACACGGCAATTTAAGTAGTAATGTATTTCTCCTTGTTCATTGACAACTTTCAATCCTTCAGCCTCCCAAGGACACCAACGCAGTTGAAAGAAGGAGGGCAAATTCATCTCTCATTGTAGGAAGATTCTGCAGGCAGATTCTTTGAGTTCTGTCTGGTGAACTTCATTCTGGGGTGATGGCCTGGGTGCAAACAGAAAGGGCTCAGAGTACTTTTTGACACCCTACTCCCACTTTATAATGTATAGTGGCCAGAGCAAGAATTGAAGGATATTACAGTAAAAAATAAACAAACAAATAACTTGTTTTAAAACAATATATTCCCTTTAAGGAGATGTTAGCATTTCGGGATTATAACACATTAATTCAGATGATTTCATGGTGCTGGGTGTAAGATCACCTTAATTCTTATTTTAATTATGATTATTTGACCACCTGTCTTGCCATACTAAATAATGGAGCATGTGCACCATTTTATACATTTAGATGAGAAATGTTGGGAGAGGGGTCAACAGTATGGCAGCACTAGGAATATTTCATCTTTACTCTCTGATATCTACTTCCTCCATGTCAGATCTGTGTATATGTTGTTTATGTTTTTATATGTGTGTTTATGGTGTGTATGTTGTTTTTCTGCTGTGTGTGTGTCTGCTGTATTTGTACATGCTGTATATGTGTATATGCCATGTGTGTATTTGTACTGCATATGCTGTATCTGTGTATATGGTGTGTATATAAAAAAATATAATATAATATATAAATCAGAAATAGATAAACACAATTAAAAGGTAAAAAGAGATAGTATCAGAAAACCAGTACTGGGGGAAACATGCAATAATCACCCCCCCCCCTAGTACAACCCCAAAAGTAAGAAAAACCCATGCTGCTCTTGTGATACAATAAATAACTACCGTATATACTTGAGTGTAAGCCGACCCGAGTATAATCTGAGGCCCCTAATTTTACCACCAAAATCCGGGAAAACCTATTGACTCGAGTATAAGCCGAGGGTGGGAAATGCATTGGTCACAGCCCCCCCAGTATACAGCCAGCTCCCAGTAGTATACAGCGAGCCTGCCCCCATGTAGTATACAGCCAGCCTTCCCCCTGTAGTATACAGCCAGTCTGCCCCCTATGGTATATAGCCTGCCAGCCCCCAGTAGTATTCAGCCAGCCCACACAGCACTTATATAACTTATATACTCAGCCTCCGGCCGCCCCGATACTCAGCGCGGCTCCCAGATGTCGGCGCGGCACCTATTCTCTCTTCCCCGCAGCTCCTCTTCTTTCTTGGGTCTTCTGCAACAGCGGCATAGAGGCGGCCATGTTATCTGCCGGCAGGTATAAAAGTATATACAGTATTTATACAAGTATATACAAGTATATACAGTATTTATGTAGGGAGAAATCCCCCTACCTTTCAGCTTGACGCTCTTCACCTGTGTCGAAAGTGTGTTACATTATACCGCTCTGGTATAATGGAGGTACATGTCACAGCCAGAACTACTAGGTCATATGATACCAGTATTAGTTACCACGCATGTATTACAGTACTGTACATGCATGTAGTTGAAACCATGGAAACGGATCAACAAAGGAGATCGCACTGCCGTGTGCTCCAAGCTCACATCATTTAGTGTGCATACGCACAAATGTTGCCTTGGTAATTCATTTACACAATTAAAGCCGTCGTTGAAGGCAAATAAGTCTACTCTATACTGCTGCAACCAATCCCAACAGTAAAATATTTGCAATATGAAACAAATAAAACATAGTGTAACTAAACCACTACCAAAAAATATTTTCTGTAGTGTTTATTTCAATTAAACACCTAGGTTTACAAAACCAATGGAATTGAGTCTATAAAATAATGGCAAACCAAACAGTGATAAGAATATAACATACAGGGGCACATTTACTTACCCAGCCCATTCGCGATCCAGCGGCACGTTCTGTGTGGAGGATTCGGGTCTTCCGGCGATACACTAAGGTAGTTCCCCCGATGTCCACCAGGTGTCGCTGCTGCGCTGAAGTCTGTCGGAATGCACTGAAGTTCACCGTCCTACGCTGGGTGCAGGTAAGTGCGTGTCAAGCGACCCTTTTTTTTTAAAAAATGCGGTGGTTTTTCCGAATCCGTCGGGTTTTTGTATGGCCACGCCCCCTAATTTCCATCGCGTGCATGCCGGTGCCGATGCGCCACAATCCGATCGCGTGCGCCGGGGTAATTCAGGGACAATCGGCGCAAAATGGAAAAATTCGAGTAACCCGCCAGAAAAATGCGATTCAGTCCTTTGGAAATGACCTCCACAGTGTCAAAGGCCCCCTCCAAGCCCATATGGCATTGAGTGGCTAGCTGCAAATATAATCACAGTTTCTCTCCAAAAACTGGCATAGAAGCACCTATAAATCCCAGCATCAATAGAAATCCATAAATAGTCTTCTGATGGCATGAAATAAAAATGTGCACAATAAAACAGTCGCAGAAAGTTAAGCAGTTAAGTCAAGTTAAGCATACAAAATAATTGAATAAATAAGACATGTGTCAGGGCATTCACCTTCCACTTATAGTGTATATATGTGCGGCATAGTCATTGGTATCTGTGTTTGGTATATTCGTTGCTAGAATATATTTATTTGTTTGCTACATTCATTTCACTTTTATATATATTTCAGGTATATATTTATATGTGTAGAATTTTTGCTGGAGGGATAGATTTTTCTATTTTCTATTTAATAATAATTAATAATTCCTTTATTTATATAGCGCACACACATTTATGGTGACATCTTTATTAGATAGAATTTTTTATGTCAAGCAAAATATCCTACCGGTAATCCTCTACAACCTAAGGTGTATTCATGTCCCCTTAACTAAACAAGTCATTAAGGAAATAGAGAAATACCTAATTATATGGATTTGAGCCTATAAAAAAATCAAGAATAACAAGGAGGGTTTTATACTGTCCAAAAAGTCTGAGTGGAGCAGGATTCCCTAGCATAGCACACTATCAAGATGCTGCACTACTGGAATCAGGAAAAGGTGGTCAGCGGGGGAAGAACAGGATAGGTGGATAAGAATAGAATCAGAAGTAGCAAATATACATTCATTAAAGGCTCTGTTGCTGGGCCAATTCTTGGAATTAAAGGGGAAAAAAAAGAGTAGGAACTACAGATAGGGACACGTGCAACGCTACATGTTTGGAGTAAATACTGTAAACCTTTTAAAGATATAATAAAATTCTCCTTACATGAAATACATTTAATATCTGTACAAGAGTTAGTAGATAACCTTAATTTGACAGTGTGGTTACAAGCCGTAATTAAATATCTCAAGCCTCTAAAGAAAAATGGAAGTTATATACCCTATATCGAACTGAGATGAGAATATAGCTTACCTGTCTCGGATTGGTTTAAACATTTTAGACTGAGATCCTTACTGCGGTTAGTAAAAGACCTTCCAGAGGATCCGGCTTGGATTTATTACATACATGAAGTCATCTAGGTCAAAGGGAGGCACCTCTGCAGCATATAGGGACCCCATCTACCGATATAATAAGGGTAAGCTCCCATATATGCGAAGTTGGGAAAAAGAATAAGGACTGCCTTTTTCAGAAGAACAGTGGAGGAAGGCAATATGTGACTCAAATAGAAATGCTATGTACAAATCATATAGATAAGTAGATGGTACCTAACCCCCCCAAAATATGCAAAAATTAACAAAAATGCCAATGAATATTGTTGGAGGGGGTGTACGGCCATAGCAACAACCCTACACATGTGTTGGAGCTGTGACCGAGTGGTACATGTATGGACCTCATCTTAAAAATACGGAATGTCCATACTCCACTGTGTTTTGCAATTGCCCTGTTAGATATATAAATGAAGGGGTTTTCTGAGAAAGAGAAATGGATAATTAGCAGACTATGTGTGGTGGTGAGAGTCACGGTTGCCAAACAATGGAAATCTCTTAGCTATGCTGATCCAGATTTAATAATAGAGAATATGAACAAAAGCTACAGCTATGATAGACATATGTGGGAACAAGGCCTAATAAGAAGTAAAACTTTTAAGGAAAACTGGAAGGCGTGGCTAAGTCTGAAATGATAAACTATTAAATCCATGCCTCTCACCACAACTATGAGAAATTTGTGTACTTGAGGAATCCAACCACTCAAATCTGGGAACTGTGAAGCTTCCTCTTGCCGCCTGTAGTACTTTGTCCCTATAACCCCTCCCCTCCAGTATATTATATTTATTTTCTTTGTCTTTTTTTTTCCTCTTCTCATCCTTTCTCTCTTCCATCTTTCGTCTTATTTTTAGTTTTTTCTTATTTCTTTTTTTTTTCATAATAAGTGCCATATTAAAGTATTTGGAGAAGTATCTTAAGGGAACATTTCTTTTTCCTAATGTATTCTGTTGACACTCACATGTTTAGGAAATACTAAGATCTTAATCCAACTTGATGACTGATTAACAACAGTATGGTTTTTGGAGTGTGGGAGGAAACTGGAGGACCCGGAGGAAACCCACGCAAACACGGAGAGGACATACAAACTCTTTGAAGATGTTGACCTGGATGGGACCTGAACCCAGGACCCCAGCGTAGCAAGGCTTTAGTGCTAACAATGGAGCCACCGTGCTGCCCATAATTTTGCCCTTTATTTACTGTTGGTAGGTCTAATTGTAGATGATCCCATAGCAGTTGCTTAATTCCTTTCTTTCTTTTGATTTTTATTGGGGGTGGGAGCCATTTCATTTCTTCCCCTCAGGCCCTCCTTCTGCCCTGTTTTTGCTGCAATTTTACAGAGAGACTGGTTGCAATTTTGCTTGTCTATCTGGGGCACCAAAATCCCTTATCCTGGCCCTGCTGTCAGTACTTGATTGTTGGTTTGATATACACCATGTCCATTTCTTTATTTCCCCAAAGCTTCCCCAATATGCATAAATTTGATTTTGGATCCTTAACTACAGTGTTCTTCTATTTTCAATTCCGGAAAATAAAGTCCAGAAGTTTATAATTTTAAATGAGATGCATGGCAGCAGTGAAAAGAAAAATCCATATGAAAATAAAACTTTAATGTTTACGGAGTGTATCATAATGAACGTCTGATAACAGTACATTTTGTTCTCTTTATAATTATTTGACAAACTTGAATATAGCAGTTTGTAATTACAAGTTCCATTATGCAGAAGTGTTTGATCACCCTAAGTGTGATTATGAGCATCTTGTTCAAGTATGTTCTTTTACTAATTTGCTTCATTCTCTTTTTGCAGATAATTTTGAAACCACTTGTCTCATGGTAGATCAAAGCCTTTAAATCTAAAGTGCAAAGGTCTACTCTGCCTTATCATTTTGTTCATCATAGTGGAAGTTATCAATGTGATAGAAATATTTGAAGTGCTTTATCCTCTTCAAGTGTCCTTGTCTACTTTATCTCCTTCTGATTTCCTGGTTATTTCAGTACTGCCTACTTACCTTCTTTATTGTGAGCTTTAAAATGATTGTATCCATTTTTGTGGAGACAGAAATGATTATGAGATTAATAAAAAAAAAATTATATTCTGTAAAAATTTATTCATAACAATGCTATAAAAACACATTTGTACCTCTGTGCAAGAAATGACCTGCTGCAACTTTGTGAAAGACAGACAGATGAGAGACGTTTTATTATTACATGCTGTGGCCTTTACAACCCATTATTTCTTTACGGCATTATAGTTCAGTATAGTCGATTCTAACTCCAATCATTGATAATTTTATGCAACCAGATAAACAAAGATTTGTGCAGTGGAGGACAAACCTATATACAGTGCATTTTAACTTATAGGTCAACAACATTGTTACTGGGTACACATTTCAATCTGTATTGTATCTAAATCTTGGATTGCTCCAAATCCAACTCTTGCATTATGCTTTCTGAACCTGTCCGAGATTCCTAAACGGATTGCTGTTAGATCATAATGACGACATGGCGAATGTGTCTCTGTTTAATTATCATAGAGACCATAAATTCAATGCATTGCACATTCCAACTAGAGGCAATACGCATCAGAAAAATTGTGAACTACACCAACCACTATTCAATGACAATTACCGATCAACTATTAATCCTTTCTTTTTAAACAGTAAATTCCCTCTATTTCCCTATATTTATATTTGGTATTTCTGAATATCACTATAATGTACAGCAGGTTGTGGTTGTGGTGCAGTTGCACTTTTCTCCATGCAAAACAAATTTCTACACTCTAATGGGTGTTCCGGTGCTCAGTCGGACCATGTGCCCGATTTAACATGTAAAGCAGTGTGTCACATGGCCAATGTTAAAGATGCACCAAAAATAGTGCATACTGCACATAGTAAAATGCACTGTTTTTATTAAATGTGGACCACTGTTCTATCTAAACACTTTTGCTTAGGCCACATTGGGGTCTTATCCCTTGACCATGTGGTGATGAACCGGCGAATTATAACAACCATACTATGCATATCTTTGTTATAGACATACTCTATTTTTTGTTTGTATGTATGGAATTCATGTGCACAACCCAGTAAACATTTTTATAAAAGAGAAAAAAGATGTAAAAAAAAATTAGTCTATCAGCATTATTTTAACATGATCTTGAAGGGGTGCAAAAAAGGTGTCTCCTCGATATAAAGGAATTCCAGTACAATAAAAGTTGTATTAGAGTTGGAATGCCAGTTAGAGATTTTGCAGTGGGGTCCAGCAGTAATGCTTTTACATTTGAATGTCCATAAATTGTATGATGTTTTAGTTAAACCTACCCAGATCCTCAATTTGAAGTCATTTGAAGTTTAAGTGTTCATTCAGCATTGGGAATTCATTCAGGGTGTCTTTCCAAATAAATATTATGACCCAACACTGCAGTGCTGCGGTACTATTCGAATTTTCATGGGAGACTTTGGTCATGACCGCACCTTTGCGTAGGATTTTTAGTGAATCCCCAGTCTTATTAGGTTTCGCAACCAGATACTGTAATATATGTAATAATGAAATTTAAAGCCATGTCCAAACATAGCATGGATTTTGTGCTACAGACTATGTTATCAGAATTCAATATATATGTTGCGGAATATTTACTAAAAGAAATCTGTGCATGATTTTAATATTATGCAAAGTGTGAAGTCTACATCATGCCACAAATCATGTATTTGCTGCAAATCTACTATATGTCAAGTGTTCTTGAGTTTTTTAAATATACACAATATGCAAATGTTGTTATTTCATATTGTTTACATAATGCTAATAACTATCAAAGAAAATAATATATAATAAAACATTCTATTCCCCTCGCCTGTAATCCCTCTACAATTTCAGGAGTACTGCTACTTGTAAAATCTTTTATTACAATTCCAAGAAAATATAAAAAATAACTTAAAGGAAAAGTACCATGAGAAATCTAATCAGAAGTAGATCTGATGGTACATACTTACTGCCTGCCTCTGCCCTAATAAATTTAATAATTCTGGAGCCTAACCTAACTTGTTGAAAACTTTATTGTAGTAATATGTAAATTAACTGCAGAGGCTACTGGGGCGTGTACTTGCCTGGCAAGGCACTGGAAGCTAAGGCTAGTACACGGCCGAGTTGCCTCTGCTTTGTTGACCCTCAAAACTTTTTTTTTAGTAATGTGTAAATTAACTGCAGAGGCTACTGGGGCGTGTACTTGCCTGCCCAGGCACTGGAAGCTAAGGCTAGTACACGCCGCAGTTGTCTCTGCAGTTAATTTACACATTACAAAAAAAAAGTTTTGAGGGTCAACAAAGCAAAGTTTATCAAACAGCACATTGCATACAGAAGTACAAATCACAAGGTGCTTATGCATATAAATGTCATGAAAACAATCACACTATTTATACAGAAAAGGTAGTCATTCAGCACACACAATCCATCCATCCAAGTGGGGAGTGGAAAAACAGCCAGATAACATGTATGTAGATTAGGTCCGCCATAAGCAGTAGTTTACCACATAAAATCTGGAAACAGTAACGGAAACATAAAAGCAGGGAAACACAATAGGAAACATGGGGAAAGGAAAGGGTACCCTGCCTAAACCTACAAGGAAAATGGAAACATGTGTAAACTATCATGCAGTGTAAACGAATAAGCCGCATCCAGTCTATCCCTATCAATGACAATCATCTCTTCCATGCACATAATAAATCCTAGCTCCTCTGCCCAGAGCCTCCTATAGGGAGGATCTCAGGATTTCCACAATCTGGGAATAACCCTCCGTGCCGTCATCACGGCCAAGTCTCTCTTAACAGTTCTCTAGGCCCCGGGAAGATAGACAATAAGGCCACTTCTAGAGTGCATGGAAGGGACACTAGGAACAAAGTATTATACAAGGAGAAAAAACCTCCCAAAAACTTCAGACCAGGGGGCACTCCCACCAAAAATTGAGGAATCCTATACCACCTCATCAAAATCTGGTAATTAGTTTCCTGCAACTGACAAGAAACTGAAATTTTAAGAGTAAATATGTTAGCTTTCTCCTACTCAAGCACATAGAACTATTTCCCCAACTCTTTTTCCTAGGCCCTATAAAATGAGAAGTCAGTTGAGAGCATCTCATTCCTCAGCAGCAACCCATAGAACAAAGATATAAGACACCTATTGGGGGACTTGGAGGCACACCAGTTCTCAAATACAGTAAGATACCTAGTCACCACCTCATGTGGAGTCTGCATAGCGCAAAAGCTATTGACCTGGTAAATGGCCACCACCTACCCTGAGGGGTATCTGGAGGAATAAAATCCCCAATATTATTAAGATGTTAGTACATGTTGATGATGTCAACATCTGGAATTGAGAGAAACCAAGGTGAGGAGGGACCCAAAGGAATTTCTAGTTTGAAATACAGAGGGATAAGAGGCCCAGGTATGGAAGAAAGAAGACCCTTACCCTCCATCCTATCCGCTTTCACAAAATGGCAAGAATAGGTACTTTAAATAAGCCTGCTTCCATACAACTCATAGCTTGTCAACCCCATGGTGGATAATATTCAGTGCACATGTAAGCACTGTAGCTCTATGATAGTGAAAAAAGTTGGGCAGGCCCACAACTCCATTCATCCTAGCCCTGGAAAGGGTAGTCAATGCCAAGTGAGGCCAAAACAATGCCCAGACAAACCTCATAGCCATGGAGCAGAGCCGCCTCAAAAAAGATCCAGACAGAGCCACTGGCACAGTATAGGATTTTCGGTAATATAGAATTCTTAAGGACATTCATCCTGCCCATCCAAGAGAGAGGGAGCTTAACCCATGCATGTAAATCTCTGTCCATGGTAGATAACAAAGGTACATAATCTAGGTCAAAGGTCCTAGAGGGATCAGCATACCTAGATATTTAATGGAGCCTCACTTGCAGCGAAAAGGGAATGCCTCATATCTGTGTCACCTTGGTCTATCTAAATGAACATTCAGTAGTTTCGATATGGCAAGATTCACCCTCAAATTAGAGACCTGAGAAAAACTAAGCATGGGTGGGGGAAACATCCCCCAGCTTTCTCATTAAAAGCCTGTAACAGGGGTTCCTGTAATTCTTGGCCGATATATAGAACCGCTTGGTAAACCCATCCGGGCCAGGGCTTTTGCCGATTTTAAGTTAGTTAATGGCACACAGCAACTCCTTCACTGTGAAGACAGACTCCAACATCTCTACACCCTCCGAGGGAATGCAAGGGGGTGAAAAGTTGTTCAGATATGCCTGGATTTCAAAGTCATCCCAGGATCTCGACACCCCCAGGTTGTAAAGTATTCAGGTGAGCTATAGGTGAAGAGCCTGAGAAAGCCAACAACCGCATTCATTGTTATACTGAAAATAGCCCCTGCACATTCTGTCTGGCAAGCATTGAGATTTCTGCACCACAGCCAATTCTGTTTTAAGCACTTCAGATTGCGCTCTTTTATTAGATTCCTTATAGTGGCCTTTGATGTCAACAAGGAGTCATGACTTTGCTCATGAATTTAGCATTGGCCCTCTCGAATACCCCACACAAACTGCGTCACACAATAAGTTATTGTTCAAGTGCCATGATCTATTGCGGCTAAAGGTTACTCCAAACTGGAGACCAGCCATTAATTCTACATGATCGACCACAAAATCTTGTCCACCGAGTACTATGGGAAGAGGTTGAGAAGGCCATGCGAGATGAAGATAAAAAATGAAGATAGGGGAACAATCCTTGAAGAGCACCAATTCTTGGAAAGTGTGAACCTGACTTGTGCTAGGAAAGTAGAGATTACCCACTGTAGACACGCTATCTAACCACCGTACCTTAACAAAAATGAATCAACCCTCTGGGTCATGAGATGAAAATAACACCTGAAGGGAAAACAAGCTGTGAAAAGCTATAAATACCTCTCTGGACCTCTGTTTGGGGCAGGGAGCATGAAACCATTGATTATAATGCCTAGGAGACCATGAGCATTATAGGAACAAAGACTTAAGACCGCCATCATGGGTTAGCATATTAAACATCAGAAAAGTAGGCTGAGGGACGGGAAGGGAAGACACACAAGGGAACACAACACAACTGGGGATACATAAAATACAGACCAACATACATCAAACACATTCTTCTGAAACCAAAAAGATTTCTGCAATAAATCCTACTACATGAACAACAACCTAGGACCTAGTGCAGTCACCAATGTTAGCCCAACCAAGCCCATGAGAGAAGAAGAAGAAAACTTAGGACAGAGCTGTGGCCCCACCCAACCTAGCAAATGTATAAGAGCACTCCTGGAACTGCTCTTGATATGTGGTCCACAAAACCACATTTAAAAGTCACCAGGAGACTCCCCACCCTACTCATAATTCTATTGTTCCACCATGAAGTTCAAAAGGAAAAAAAAACAAGTGTGGAACAGATATAAACATTTACCACCGTTCTTGAGTACCGAGCAACTGGAGAGAGGAAACAGTTACTCAGGTTACCAACACAAGTTCTCATGACTCGGGAGAGCCAAAGAGGCCCCTGGTGAGGTCTGGATCTTGGAGCGCTGAATCTTTGACCACTGCTGATGCGCTGACACTGGGGGGAGTGTTTTCATGGCAGACCAATTGGGAAGGGACACCTGGGGGATTTCAAAGGTGCCCAAAAATTGTGGTAGATCACCTAGGTCCTTAAACTTTACAGCTTTATTCCTGACATGAAGTTAGAAGGGGAACCCCCATTGATAGGGTATATATTTGTTGCAAAGGGCCTGTATGAGAGGACAGACTGCTTTAAGCAGCTGGAGTGTGCCGCATCCCAGATCCGGTAAAATAGATATCTCACAGCCTTTAAATGCAAATTTTGGCTGATCCTTGGTTTCTTGTAGTATGGACTCCTTCTCCTTATAGAAATGAATGCAAAATATAATGTCCCTAGGCCTGTTCGGATCAGTACCTCTCGGCCCCAGTGTTCTGTAAACACTTCAACCAGGGAGAAGCGGGAGCCCCCAACAGGGTGGTAAATAGTTCAATGACCATCTTCTCTAGTTCAGGCGAGGGAATGTCCACTGTTTTCCCCCAGTGTACAGATTATTTTATCTATGATGATTTTCTCAATACTTTTAGTGTTACTGAATGTGTAGAAATTGATTTTTATGCAGGGCCCCAACAGCCCTCTTTACTTTTGTAAGGTGAGTCCTAATTGACCTTTCATGGTAGTCCTGGTACCAGGAACTTGAACATAAAAACCAAGACACGTCAGTCTCTTAGTGTATGTAAAAGATCTTCTCCCATTTAATATCTCAAAAGCATAATATCACAGACAGAAGAGTCATCAAAGAGGCGTGAATAGTATACTGCAAAGCTATTGGTCATCAGCACATTCTACAAAAAGTTAATTAATTGTGCTCAGTTCTCCGGGACCTTTTACACAGATATTGTTTATACTAATTTCCTGAGAAGAAGGAGATTAGCGGACTCGAGAATCATAATATTGAACTAAAGATGAAGGACAGACTGGCTTCTCATTAAATGTGGGAATTAGTTGGCAGGCCAGCAAACAGGTTACATAAAATGAAGTTTGAATTATGAATTTAACTGGACAGTGGTCAGCGAACTTTTTTTGCTGTATCTAAGATGGCAAACAGTAGTCAAGATGGCGTCCGAAACCAGTGCAATCTCCTTAACACATATGATGTTCCCCAAGTTTTGTGTAGGTGTTATCAGCAACTGATTCCAATTCCTCCACCCTGTTGCCAACATACGCTAGGTCCTGCTGATGTCCTCCAGTACTTTTTTATGAGAGTCCTCCAGGTGTTGGATATAGCCCTATAGATCCTGCCATGTAGATATAGCTTTGAGATGCTCTTTCCAGTACCAGTTCTCCTCCATGGAGGAAGAGGCAAGTGAAGCCGAGGCAGAGGCCATTACTGAAGCCAATAGATCCGCTTGGGGACGCTGGAGGAAGGACTGGGGACTGGGGACTGGGGACACCATGTAAGGAATGGAGCGCCCGGCCACAGAGCCTGGGGACCTTCCGGGGGGAAGGAGGAACTGATTGATTGTGATTGTGGTTAAGCCAGAAATTTAGAGGGGCGGGCTGGAGCTCCACCAGAACACGTCTCACTCTGTCATCAGTCAGCAATGACCCTAAAATAAAGTATTTAACAAATTAGGTTTGGTTCAAGGATTATTAATTATTAAATTACAGATTAGGGCAGAGGCAGGAGGAATCTACTATCAGATTTACTTCTGATTCCTCATGGTATATTTCCGTTAAAGGCATTTTAGTACCATCTTGTATTGTTTTGTCCTTTACCACCCTAGTAATATTTGTAGACTGTCCATTTCTACAAAAAAATTAAGCCGGGGCTAGCTGCTGACCTTATACAGATCATCTTTTGAAAAGCCCAGATTCTCTGTAAACAGCATGATATAAACATGATCTGTAAATGCAATAGTCAGAAATAACATTAGTCAATCACCTTTCTTTGAGAAATTCTTTCATGACTTCTGGGACTTCTCAGATTGTAGCTTGGCTGCTGATGTTCCTGCCTTCTATTATTATAGAACATTTGTATCACTCACTTGTTGTTATCAGTTGCTTTATTAAACACAAAAATGATAATCTTAACCTAAATATTTATTTTCTTGTCTCTGCTATATGTACATGGTAATTCACATATTTTGTTTTTGACAGATGCTCAAAGATTTCACAAATGGCTATTTATGTTGTGGTGCTCCCACCCCCTGGCACTTGATAGATCTATCAGGAGGCTCTGGCCTCCTGATAAACCTCAGTGGACAGCAGCGCTGCACTGAACGACCTAATTGGATGGATTATCCTTTTACCCTCTAACTAGAGATGAGCGAGCACTAAAATGGGAGATTTGAGCATTTTTCAAGGGGACCAAGGCTCTGCACAGGGAAGCTTGGCCAAACACCTGGGAACCTCAGAAAAGGATGGAAACACCACGGAAATGGACAGGAAACAGCAGGGGCAGCATTTAAATGCACCATTATGCCAAAATTATGGGCAACAGCATGGCCATGACAGAGTGACAGAATGAAGCTAGATAGCATCTAAAACATCCAATAATTGACCCTGACACTATAGGGGACGGCATGCAGAGGCAGCGGCAGCAGCGGCAGGCTAGAGAGTGGCATGGCGACATACCCTAAATGGACTCAGGCTTCAAACCAATGGGTGGCAGAGAGGAACCAAAGGAGGTGAGCAAGAAGCGCTCAAATAATATCGGTACATGATAAAAGTTTGCCAGTATATTTTGTGGATTACACAGCAGGGTGGCGACAAAGTTAACATGGAAGCCATGAAAACAACCCACAACCCAAATTCTGCCTGACCAGCTCGTTTGATAAGGGACAGTATGGAGGCAGTGAACTAGTAGTAGATTAAGGTGCTGTGCAGTTAAAAACTATGTTAGTTGGATCTTGGCATGGAGCTGGCGCTCCGCTGCCAGGCGAGTCTTCGCCAATCCAAGCCCCTGTCCTAGGCTACTCCCCAAACAGCACTTCTAAGAACCTTTTGTATAAGATCAAGTGTAGTATGCGTTCTTATAAGTTTGGATATGGCGGGTGAGGGGAATGTAAACGATGCGCAAGAAGCGCTGAAATAATATTGGTAAATGATAAAGTTTGCCAGTATATTTTGTGGATTACACAGCAGGGTGGCGCCAAAGTTAACAAGTTTGATGTGAAGCCATGAAAACAACCCAAAATTCTGCCTGACACAGCTCGTTTGATAAGGGATACCATGTATGAGGCAGTGAACTAGTAGTATATTAAAGGTGCCTGCAGTTAAAAACTATGTTAGTTGGATCTTGGCATGGAGCTGGCGCTCCGCTGCCAGGCGAGCTTTCGCCAATCCAAGCCCTGTCTCTAGGCTACTCCCCAAACAGGCACTTCTAAGAACCTTTGTATAAGATCAAGTGTAGTAGCGTTCTATAAGTTAGGATATGGCGGTGAGGGGAATGTAACAGATCGCAAGAAGCGCTGAAATAATATCGGTAATGATAAAAGTTTGCCAGTATAATTTTGTGGATTACACAGCAGGGTGGCGACAAAGTTAACAATTTTGATGTGGAATGCCCTTGTAATAGCTCTTGGCGGTGTGCCTTTTAATCGCCTAGGCTCATCGTTTGAGCACCGCTCGCTGTCGCTTAGCGACGGCACTACTGCTGTGCCCTAGAGCTACCGACTGATGGCGCCATGCCCACGGATGGTATTCGGAGGAGGAGGAGGTGGAGAGGGGTGGAGGAGGAGAGGTATAGTAGTGGCCTTTTGAGACCTGGACGCAGGTAGGACCCCGCAATCCTCTGCGTCGGCAGTATATACCACCCCAGGGTCAGACTCGGTCCCAGCCTGTCACCAAGTTCAGTGTAGTAGCGTTCTATAAGTTTGGATATGGCGGGTGAGGGATGTAAACAGATGCGCAAGAAGCGCTGAAATAATATCCGTAAATGGTAAAAGTTTGCCAGTATATTTTGTGGATAACAAGCAGGGTGGCGACAAAGTTAACAACTTTGATGTTGAATCCATGAAACACACCAATTTCTTGCGCTCAACACCTCGTTTGATAAGGTGGACGATGTATGGAGCAGCTATATGGACGACTTTTGGAGGTAGCAATGAGACAACGTTGGAGGCTGCTATGGAGAGACAATTTAATTTGATGATGCCTGTATGTGGGCAGTCCAAAAAAAGTTTTCAACGCAGGAGCGGTAGGTGGCCCTCCAGAAAAATAAATAGATTGAGTGCCTGTATGTTGGCAGTCCAAAAAGTTTTCAAACCATGAGCGAGCCAGTAGGTGGCCCTCCAGAAAAATTGAATAGATTGAGTGCTGTATGTTCAGTCCAAAAAGTTTTCAACCAGAGGAGCAGGTAGGTGGCCTCCAGAAAAATAGAATATAGATTGAGGGCCTGTTGTGGCAGTCCAAAAAGTTTTCAAACCAGAGGATGCAGGTAGGTGGCCCTCCCAAAAATTGAATAGATTGAGTGCTGTATGTGGCACTCCCAAAAATCGTTTAAACAGACCGGGTAGGTGGCCCTCCAGAAAATTAAATGCATAAAGTACTATAGCTAGTAGCCAGTGGACCCTGGTCAAAATAGCCAGTTTTTCCTCTGCTTTAGTGTACAAAGGAGGAGAGGAGAGGAGGAAAGGAGAAATGAGGAGGATGAGGAGTGCATAAATTATTCAGGTTGAGCTTCCTTCACCTGGTGGATGGAAATTAGAGAATCCGGCTTTATTCATCTTATAATCGTCAGCCTGTCAGCGCTGTCAGTCGACAGGCGTGTACGCTATCGGTGATGATGCCACCAGCTGCACTGAAAACCCGCTCGGACAACACGCTAGCGGCATGGCAGGCAAGAACCTCCAAGGCGTACAGCGCCATTTCGTGCCACATTCCAGCTTTGAAACCCAGTATTTGTTAGTGGAGCTGTGTGATCATTTAGGACGATGGTATGGTCAGCTACGTACTCCCTCACCATCTTTCTGTAAAGATCAGCCCTACTCTCTGCCGAGACTGGGGACAGGTGTACAGTGTCTTGCTGGGGTACATAAAGCTGGCAAAGCCTTGTAAAGCTACCCTTGCCTGTGCTGACAAGCTGCCTGCTCGCCTACTCTCCCTCGCTACTTTCCCGCAGACTACGCACTCTGGCTCCGCTAGCGCTGTCAGAAGGGAAATATGTTTCGCTTGTGCACCAGGGCCTGCTGGATTCATGCATTCTCACACTCCTTCCTCTCCAGGGATGAGAGTGGAAAGATTTTGCTTGTACCGTGGTCCAGGAGAGTGATTATCCCCGATAATCGTTGCTGGAATAAATTCTTTGAACGCGAGGGTCACGGGATAGGCACCTAGCATGAAATCTGCCATATGCGCCAGAGTACCAACGCGTAAGAATTCACTCCCCTCACTGGCCGCTGACTGTCCATTTCCTCCCTCCTCCAACTCCTCCAACTCCCTTCTTCTTCTGCCATACACGCTGAACTGAAGGACTCAACAATGGTCCGCCTCTTGTGTCTCGCCACTTCTCCTCCTCCTCTTCCTCCTCCTCCTCCTCCACCCCCACCTTCCTCCGATATGCGCTGGAAACAGACCGCAAGGGTGTCTTGGCTATCAACAAGCGTGATCTTCTTCCGCCCTCCTCTTGTGACGGCGCAAAGCTTCCGACTTCATGCTGATCAGAGAGTTTTTCAACAGGCCAAGCACGGGATGGTGAGACTGGTGTTGCGGCATCGCCACTGACCATCTGTGTTGACTCTCTCAAGTTACTCAGGCACCCTGACAGATATCAGACATCCACGTCCACTCCTCATTGTAGACTTGAGGAAGCTGACTGACCTGACTCCCAGTCTGGTGAAGTTGACATCTGGCAGTCTACAATCGCTCTGCGCTGCTGGTAAACTCTGATAACATGGTTAATGTTGAATTCCACCTCGTGGGCACGTCGCACAATCATTCGGTGACGTGCAGTTGGAGGCGCGCTGAGCTGCCCTGAGAGTGGCGCATCTGTGCTGGACTTCCTGAAATGCGCACAGATGCGGCGGCACCTTCGTGAGCAATCATACAGATGCGGATGTCTTGAGGAAACGCTGAACTATCGATTTAAAACACATGGGCCAGGCATGGCACATGTGTCAGTCGGCCGAGTTGCAGAGCCGCCACCAGGTTACGGCCGTTGTCACACACAAACTCATCCTGGCTTCAGTTTCAGCGGTGCCAGCCACAGATCAGTCTGCGACGTGATCCTGTAATAGTTCTTGGGCGGTGTGCCTTTTATCGCCAGGCTCAGCAGTTTGAGCACACGCCTGCTGTCACTTAGCGACGGCACTGCTGCTGTGCCTAAGCATAGCGACTGATGGCGGCCATCCCACGGATGGTAGTTCGGAGGAGGAGGTGGAGGAGGGCTGGGAGGAGGAGAGGCATAGTAAGGCCTAAAGACCTGGACCGAGGTAGGCCCCGCAATCCCTCGGCGTCGGCAGTATATGACCAGCCGCAGGGTCAGTACTCGTCCCAGCTCGCACCCTTTAGTGTAGTAGCGTTCTTATAGTTTGGGATATGCGGTGAGGGGAATGTTAAAACAGTGCCAAGAAGCGCTGAATAATATATCCGTAATGGTAAAAGTTGCCATTATATTTTGTGGATAACCAGCAGGGTGGCGACAAAGTTAACAACTTTGATGTGGAATCCATGAAACAACCCAAATTTGGCCTGCAAACCTCTCGTTTGATAAGGGGAGACGATGTATGGAGGCGCTATATGGACGACTTTTGGAGGTAGCAATGGAGACAACGTTGGGGCTGCTATGGAGACAATTTAATTTGGATAGTGCCTGTATGTGGCAGTCCAAAACGTTTTCAACCCAGAGGAGCATGTAGGTGGCCCTCCAGAAAAATGGAATGATTGAGTGCCCAGCCTCCACCAAGTTAACCCATTGTCCTCAGCGATATATAGTGGCCCCTGCCCGGCAGCACTCGTCCACGTGTCCGTGGTCAGTGGACCTTGTCAGAAACGGCGTGGTCATGGGCACGGATGATGTTGTCTGACACGTGCTGGTGCAGGCTGGGACGCACATCGGGAAAAGTAGTGGCGTCTGGGGACCAATACCAAGGGGCGTCGCCGCCATGAGGTTGCGAAGGCCTCGTCTCTACTAGCCTATAGGGCACATCTCCAGGCTAAGCAATCTGGAGATGTGGACATTAAGGCTTGGGCGTGCGGGGTGGGTTGCACTATATTTCCGTTTCCCTCCGCTCCGCGTCTGGGTATGAGAGCTGAACGCTGGTGGATGGCTGTGAAGGATCGTGGAGGCGACGATGGGTTTTTGTGCCAGGTCCTGGGCAGCGGGGCTGACTATCAGCTGACAACAGGGGAAGGAGCAGTGGTGTGCCGGCCGGGGTGTAACGGGCTGGTGCCCTGAGGGGGTGTTTTAGCATTCATATGCCTGCGCATATACTGTGGTAGTTTAGCTAGTAGTGGTGGAACCCCTGCTGATCCTGGTTTGGCAAAGGTGGCACACACAGTCCCGTCGGTCATCCTGTTTCCTCCTTAAAGATACCTCCAGATTTCTGAAAATCTAGCCCGCCTGGCAGAGCCTCGCCACGGGAAGCTTCATACGATGACACATTGGCTGAAGCGAGCACCTGGCCTCTGTGCCCTTGCCTCTCCGTGTCTGGCCCACCCACTGACCTCTTCCACTGTTCTGTCGAGCTCTCACTATGTCCTTCAGAAGCACGAGTGCTTCACCCAGGCCATCTCACCCAGCTTAGGGTCCTCTCTTCTGCTACCCATCATCCTTCCGATCCCTCAGTATCGCTCCCCCCTCGGCAACTTCCTCCCTTGACAACATACGTTCACCCACTGTCTCAGACAACCGTATGTCTCCTCATCGTCGGACAACCTCTTTACACACGTTCTTACCACTCGTCAAGAAGTCATCGCACCCACAGACTGCGACTGGTGGAAAACCTGGGCATAGGGAAAATTGCTCGCCAAATCAACGGAAACAAGTGGTTTACTGACTGTGCGGAAGGGTCGAGAACTAACAGTTCCTCGAGTATGCCGCGTCAAATGTCAAACAAAAAACTTTTCAACTGGGACGGGGGCCCAAACTGGGAGGAGAACTCGGGGGGAGGGAGGACTGAGTGGCAGGATGATCGTAGGAGAGTGCGATTTCGGTGCGACATGGGTGGACGACGTGGAAGATGATCTGGTGGACAATTGCTCGAAGCATTGTTCGGCAATCCACGACATCACCTGCTTTCGCGCGCACTGGGTTCTGGCCTCAACAGTGCTCTTTAGCTAAACCACGATTGTCCAGTAACATCAGACATGAAACCTAGGGAGTGTAGCCACTAATGCGAGCGTTCCCTGTAACGTCATCAGCAGGTGGTGTCTCCACCCCCCCAGCGACCACGGCCCTCATGACCCCTGCGTAGTTGGACGCCAGTCCCCGCCCTCGTCTCTACCCCTAGCCCGTTTGGTTCTTTAAACATTTTGCAAATGCAAATTTGATAACTGAATTTTTTTTTTACTTTTTTTGTGTGTATTTTTTTTTTTTTTGTGTTTTTTAAGTTTTTTAAAACCAACGAGTGCTATCCTATTAGCGTATGCTAATTTTCTAGCCAAGTTGAAAGCACACTGCTATGCCAGATAGATACCTGCAGTTATTAACAAATAAACGATAAAAAAAAAGAAAACTGGCAGACTGTGACCTATTGATAATCAACACCCCTATAAAATTGGTCCCACTTCGGTCTTTGCGATAAGGATATGTGCGTCAACTAAGCGCTAAACACAAAGGTCGCAAGTCTCACTACAAATTCCTCACAATTTGCGTAAGTAGATGCACTGCAGCAAGTGAGACAGGCCACAACACAGATCCACACCAAAATTACAAACTTATCAACGCTATTGTAGGCGTAAGTAAGACGTTTGGATCTCCTATGTCTATTTTCTAGCCAGTATGAACGCACGACTGCTATAGCCACGATGAGATGACGCTGAGTTATTGGAAAAAAAACGTCTTAAAATAAAAGTCAATGGCAGACTGCTGCTAATTGAAATCAAACCCCTAATAAATGTTCCCACTATGGTGTTGAGGTGATATGTTGTCACTAAGGCTAAACACAACGGTAAGCAAGTCCCCCTGAAATTCCTCACATATAAGGCGTACATAGCTGCAAATAAAAAACAAAAAGATATAACGTTATTGCTAGCCCTAAGGAAGGGCTGTTGGGTCTTGTAGAGAATCAACATCTAGCCTAACACTATTCTAATGCACAGCCTAACAGCTTCCCTGACCAGCAGCAACAGCGCTCTTCCCTGTCACGGCCATCCGCTAAGACACCGATTGATCCGAAGCAGCGCAGGCATGGGGCCCTTAGTCTATCCCAGGGTCACCTGATCTGGCCCAGCCAACCAACCATGCTATCGACGTGTAAGGCGTAGCAACGTCTGACTCGGGTGGAGCTGCAGAGTTCCTGCGCTTGTGCTTGGCCTGGTTCTTCTGGCCGCCAAAAAGCAAAACGGCGGGAAGCGCCATCTTATTCCGCAGTGCGGGCAATAAGTATGTCGTCCGAGCATACGAGCTAGTTGAGTATAGTAATGCTCGATTACGAGCACAAGACTCGGAGCAGTATGATTCGCCTCATCTCTACCTACCAACCCATTGGTTATATTAGCCGTGACATAGACATGGTGACCCCGAATTATCTGACCTGTCGAGGAGTCACCTGTGAGTGCAATTAGTATCCGACCGATAATGCACTGATTCACTAATGCGTGATTCACTAAGATCGATTGCCTGCATCTGTCGCTTCCCTGCTCAGGTCCGCCGGAGTTCACCTTTTTCTTCCCGGAGTAAGTAAGTTCATTGTTTTGCGACATAATTTTAAAGTTAAATCCCGTGCTCAGTCCGATTCCGTCAGATCGCCTTGCGCCCCGATTTCTGTTGCATGAAAGCCAGCGTGATTGCGGCAAAATCCGATGGCATGCGACACAATTCCCTTCTAAATACCTGTCCTAGCTGTGCAATCCCTGAAAACGCTGGGAAGTCCGACGGAAATGCGATCCGCGGACCCTTAGTAAATAAGCCCTAATGAGTAGTCACCTAGTGATTTTTGTAAAGTAAATTTCATATAGTTGACATTTAGCAAGCATCAGCCAAGTTCTTTGTCCTGCCCATCCTAATTAATGGACACTCAAGAGATTGCGAGCTACCCCCATCCTTTAAAACTATATTTTTAAATTTCTACTTCATTTTCATGTGCTGAACTCAGAAATCTAAGACTTTCGTGTGAGGGGATTTAGCATACTCTTTAGAATACAAATGTTAAAGTCTGTTTTAGCACGTGCAAGAATTTAAAAAGGTGCAAATTTTGGAAAAAACACTCCAATCCTCTCCTATCATACATAAAAAGAATGTGCCCACAGGTGTTGCAAATTTTGAGGGACCTTGTAATTGACATACTAACTGCAGCAGTGTCCTCCAGGGCCCATTAATTGGATTTCTCTAGTATGAGTCATCTTCAAAGGCAGCCAAAGAATTTCTGCACAAATTGGCATATACTGGAGCTCATCTCCATGTTTGTCATCTTCTTGGGTATTCACTGGACTGTGACTTCAGCTGAAATTTAATTGCATCCGGTACATTGGCACATTGGAGAGATGTTCTCTTCATGGACGAATCCCTGTTTACTATACAGGGAAGATGACATACTGTGTTTATGGCATTGTATGGGTGAGTAATTTGATGATGTGAAAAATATAAATTGTGTGTCCCATGGTGGCGGTGGGGTCATGGTATAAAATTTTGAATGCACAGAAATACTGTGGTGATAATGCATGGCCCCATGTTGCAAGGATCAGTGCACAAAACCTAAAACACCCCAGTTTTTGGATGGTCAGAATTCTAACCAATGAGAATATCACTCATTGAGCATGTTTTGGATGCACTGTATAAGGGAAATTTTGAGGGACCTTGTAATTGACATACTAACTGCAGCAGTGTCCTCCAGGGCCCATTAATTGGATTTCTCTAGCATTAGTCATCTTCAAAGGCAGCCAAAGAATTTCTGCACAAATTGGCATATACTGTCTAAGGAAAGCTCATCTCCATGTTTGTCATCTTCTTGGGTATTCACTGGACTGTGACTTCAGCTGAAATTTAATGGCATCCGGTACATTGGCAAATTGGAGAGATGTTCTCTTCATGGACGAATCCCTGTTTACTATACAGGGAAGATGACATACTGTGTTTATGGCATTGTATGGGTGAGTAATTTGATGATGTGAAAAATATAAATTGTGTGTCCCATGGTGGTGGCGGGGTCATGGTATAAAATTTTGAATGCACAGAAATACCGTGGTGATAATGCATGGCCCCATGTTGCAAGGATCAGTGCATAAAACCTAAAACACCCCAGTTTTTGGATGGTCAGAATTCTAACCATGAGAATATCACTCATTGAGCATGTTTTGGATGCACTGTATAAGGGGGCCTATCCATCCGATCCAGTATGGGGATTTTTAAAAACACACAATCCAGATAACATGTATGTAGATTAGGGTGAATGCTGGGTCCACCATAAATCAGTCTTTTACCACCCTAAATCGGGAAACAGTAACTGGAAACCTAAATCAGAAAAACACAGCGTGTAAACAGGGGAAAGGAAAGGGTCCCCCTTCCTAAACCTCACAAGGAAAATTGAAACATGTGTCACTATCATGCAGTGTAACCGATACGCCTCGCATCCAGTCTACTCCGCTATCAATTACAATCAATCTCTTCCATGCAGCATAATAAATCCTAGCTCCATCTGCCCAGAGCCTCCTATAGGGAGGATCTCAGATTTCCACATCTTGGAATAACCCTCCTGCCGTCATCACTGCATTATCAGTCTGTTAACAGTTTCTCTAGTGCCCCCCGGGAAGATCGACAATAAGGCCACTTCTAAGTGCATGGAAGGGACACTAGGAACAAGTATTAACAGGAGAAAAACCTCCCACAAACTTCAGACAAGGGGCACTGGCCACAAAAATTGAGGAATCCTATACCACTCAATCAAAATCTGGTAATTAGTTTCCTGCAACTGACAAGAAACTGAAATTGTAAGAGTAATATGTTACTTTCTCTCTCAAGCACATAGAATATTTCCCAACTCTTTTTTCCTAGGCCCTATAAAATGAACGAATTCAGTTGAGAGCATCCTCTTCCCGCCGCAACCCATAGAACAAAGATGAAGACACCTATTGGCGACTTGGAGGCACGACCATTCTCCAATACAGAATGATACCTAGTCAACACCACCTCATTTGGATCCTTGCATAGCGCAAAAGCTATTGTACCTGGTACTGGCCACCACCTACCCTTAGGGGTAAGCTGGGGAAGGAATAAATCCAATGTTATTAGATGTTAGGTACATGTTGATGATGTCAACATCTGGAATTGAGAGAAACCAAGGTGAGGCTGTGACCCAAATGCAATTCTAGTTTGAAATACGAGGGATAAGAGGCCCAGGTATGGAGAAAGAAGACCCTTACCCGCCATCCTATCCGCGTTTCGACAAATGGCAATATAGTTACTTTAAGTAAGGGCCCTTCTTCCATACAACAGCCTCCTAGCTTGTCAGCCATTGTGATAATATTCATGCACATGTAAGCACTGAGCTCTATTCGTGAAAAAGTTGGGCCCGGCCCACAACTTCATTCATCCTAGTCCTTAAAGGGTATAGTCAATTCCAAGTGATTCCAAACAATGCCCAGACAAACCTCATAGCCATGGAGCAGAGGCCGCCTCAAAAAAGCACCAACAGAGCCCCTTGCACAGTATAGGATTTTCGGTACGATAGAATTCTTAAGGACATTCATCCTTCCCATCCAAGAGAGAGGGAGCTTAATAACCATGCTTTTGACATCTCTGTCTTATGTTAGATTAACAAAGATAACATAATCTAGGTCAAAGGTCCTAGAGGATCAGCATAACCTATGAATTTAATGGGCCTCACTTGCAGCGAAAAGGGAATGCCTCATATCGGTGTCACCACCTTGGTCTCTCTAAATGAACATTCCGTAGTTTCGATATGGCAGATTCACCCTCAAATTAGATGACCGATAAAACAATCTGGGTGGGGAACCATCCCCCACTTTCTCATTAAAGGCCTGTAACCAGGGTTCCTGTATTCTTGGCCGATATATAGAAACCGCTTGGTAAACCCATCCGGGCCAGGGCTTTGCCGCTTTAATTCAGTTATGCACACAGCAACTCCTTCTCACTGTGGAAGACAGACTCCAACATCTCTAACAAAACCCTCCGAGGACTGCGGGTGGTGAAAGTTGTCCATATGCCTGGATGTCAAGGTCATCCCAGGATCTCGACACCCCCAGGTTGTAAAGCCATTCAGGTGAGCTATAGGTGAAGATCCTGAGAAGCCAACAACCGCATTCATTGTTATACTGAAAGAGCCTGCACCATTCTGTCTGCAATCATTGAATTTCTGCACCACAGCCCATTCTGTTTTAAGCACTTCAGGATGCGGCCTCTGTTATTAGATATCCTTATAGTGGCCTTTGATGTCAACAAGGAGTCATTACTTTTGCTCATGAATTTAGCATTGGCCCCTCTCGAATCCCGCACACAAGCTGCGTCACACATAAGTTATTGGTTTCAAGTGCCATGTCTAATCTATTCTGCTAAAGTACTCCAAACTGGAGACCAGCCATTAATTCTAACATGATCGCCACAAATCTTGTCCACCGAGTACATATGGGAAAGAGGTTAGAATGCAATGCGAGATTAAGATAAAAAATGCAGATAGGTGAACATCCTTTACGAGTCAACCAATATTCTTGGAAAGTGTGAACCTGACTTGTGCTAGGAAAGTAGAGATTACCCACTTTAGACCTCTATCCACCACCGTACCTTAACAAAAATGATCACCCTCTGGGTCATGAGATGAAATACACCTGAAGGTGAAAACAAGCTGTGAAAAGCTATAAATACCTCTCTGGACTCGTTTTGGGGCAGGGATCCATGAAACCCATTGATTATCCATGCCTATGATAACCAGGAGCATTATAGGAACATGAAGACTTAGACCTCCATCATGGGTTGGCATATTAAACATCAGAAAGTAGGCTGAGGGGAACGGGAAGGGAAGACACACAAGGGAACACAACACACTGGGAGACATACAATACAGACCACCTACATCACACATTCTCTGAAACCAAAACGATTTCGGCAATAATCCACTACATGAACAACACCGAGGACCGCTAGTGCTCCACCATGTTAGCCCAACCAAGCCCCTTCCCCAAATAGAGAATAAGAAGAAAACTTAGGACAGAGCTTGTGGCCCCCAACCCCATCTAGCAATGTATAAAGTACTCCTGGAACGCTCTTGATATTGGTCCACAAAACCACATTTAAAAGTCACCAAGGAGACTCCCCGACCCTACTCATAATTCTATCGTTCCCACCATGAAGTTCAAAAGGAAAAAAAAACAGGTGGAACATATTAAACATTTACCACCAGTCCTGATTACCAAGCAACTAGAGAGAGGAAACAGTTACTCATGTTACCAACACAGTTCTCGTGACTCGGGAGAGCCAAAGAGGCCCCGGGTGAGGTCTGGATCTTGGAGCGCTGAATCTTTGACCACTGCTGATGCGGCTGACACATGGGGAGTGTTTTCATGGCAGACCATAATCGGGAAGGGCACCTGGGGATTTCAAAGGTGCCCAAAAATTGTGGTAGATCACACCTAGGGCCTTAAACTTTACACACTTATTCCTGACATGAAGTTAGAAGGGGAACCCCCTTGATAGGGTATATATTTGTTGCAAAGGCCTGTTGAGAGGACAGACTGCTTTAAGCAGCTGACTTGTTGCCGCATCCCAACCGTAAATATATATCTCACAGCCTTTAATGCCAATTTTTGGCTGATCCTTGGTTCTTGTAGTATGGACCTCCTCTCCTTATAGAAATGAATGCAAAATCATAATGGCCTGAAGGCCTGTTCGGAATCAGTACCTCTAGGCCCCATGTTCTGTAAACACTTTCAACCAGGGAGAACAGGAGACCCCAACATGGTTTTAAATAGTTCAATGACCACTTCTCTAGTTCGAGGCGATGATGTCACTGTTTCCCCCCAATTACATATTATTTTATCTAATGATATTTTCTCAATACTTTTAGTGTACGACTGTGTAGAAATTGATTTTTTTGCGGCCCAACAGCCTCTTGTACTTTTTGTAAGGTGAGTCCATCAATTGACCTTTCATGTTATCCGGTACCATACCTTGAACATAAAAACCAACACACGTCAGTCTCTTAGTGTAGTAAAAGATCTTCTCCATTGAATATCTCAAAAGCATACTAGCACAGAACATAAGAAGTCCTCAAAAGCGGCGTGAATATATACTGCAAGCTATGTTCATCAGCACATTCTACAAAAGTTTCATTATTGTGCTCAGTTTCTCCGGGACCTTTTACACGATATTGT
The DNA here is from genome assembly GCA_019512145.1 of Engystomops pustulosus. Taxonomy (NCBI): domain Eukaryota; kingdom Metazoa; phylum Chordata; class Amphibia; order Anura; family Leptodactylidae; genus Engystomops; species Engystomops pustulosus. The sequence goes on from CM033642.1 coordinate 56,754,340, forward strand.
TTATACTAATTCCATAGAAGAAGGAGATTAGCGGACTCGAGATCATAATATTGAACTCAAAGCGCATGGACAGACTGGCTTCTCATTAATGTTCAAAGGGGATTAGTGGCAGGCCAACAGGTTACTAAAATGAAGTTTGAATTATAATTTAAACTGACAGTGTCAGCGAAACTTTTTTTTGTTTTTTTGCTGTAGCTAAGATGGCCGAACATTATTCAGATGGCGTCCGAAACCATTGCAATCTCCTTCACACATATGTGTTCCCCAGCAACTGATGTCCAATTCCTCCACCCTGTTGCCCAACATACGCTAGTCCTGCTGATGTCCTCCAGTACTTTTTTATGAGAGTCCTCCAGGTGTTTGGATATAGCCCTATAGATCCTGACCCCGTAATATAGCTTTGAGATGCTCTTTCCAGTACCAGTTCTCCTCTATGGGAGAGGCAAGTTAAGCCGAGGGAGAGGCCATCCTTGAAGCCAATATATCCGCTTGGGGACGCTGGAGGAAGGCACTGGGGACCCTGGGGTCACCATGTAGAGGATGGCGCGCCCGCCGCAGAGGCCTGGGGACCTTCCCTGGGGGCAGGAGGAGCTTATTGATTGTGATTGTGGTTAAGCCAGAAATTATAGGGCCGTGCTGGAGCTCCTACCAGAACACGTCTCACCTGTCATTCAGTCAGCATGACCCTAACAGCAGGTTTGGTTCAAGGATTATTACTTATTAAATTACAGATTAGGGTCAGAGGCAGGAGGACTCTGACTATCGGAGATTTACTTCTGATCCGCCTGGTATATTTCCGTTAAAGGCATTTTTAGTACCATCTTGTATTGTTTGTCCTTTACCACCCTCGTAATATTTGAGGCTGTCCATTTCTAGCAAAAAAATTAAACGGGGCTAGCTGCTACCTTATACAGATCATCTTTTTGAAGCCCAGATGCTCTGTAAACAGCAATGATAATTAAACATTATCTGTAAATGCCCATAGTCAGAATAACATTAGTCCCCCACCTTTCTTTGAGAAATTCTTTCATGACTTCTGGGACTCTCATATTGTAGCTTGTGGTCTGCTGATGTGTTCCTGCCTTCTATGAAGTTATAGAACGTTTGTATCACTCACTTGTTGTTAAGCATTGCTTTATTAACAGAAAATGAATAATCTAACCTAAATATTTTATTTTCTTGTCTCTGCTATATGGTAACATTGTAATCACAGATGTGTTTTTGACGATGCTCAAATATTTGACAAATGGCTAGTTATGCTGTGGTGACTCCCACCCCCTGGCACTGATATGATCTATCTGGAGGCCTGGCCTCCGCTGAACCTCAGGACAGCAGCCGTGTACTGACGACCTAATTGGTGGATTATCCTTTTACCTCTAACCCATTGTTTATAGTGTGCATAGACAATGGGGCACATTTACTGACCTGTCCGAGGAGTTTACCTGAAGTCCATTGTTCCGACGATAATGCACTGATTCACTAATGCGTGATTCACTAAGATCGATTGCCTGCATCTGTCTGTTGTCCCTGCTCCGGTCCGCCGGAGTTTCCACCTTTTTCTTCCCGGGTATGTAGTTCGTTTTGTTTGACATAATTTTAAAATTAATCCCGTCTCAGTCCGATTCTGTCAGATCGCCTTGCGCCCGCCCCGATTTCTGGTTCATGAAAGCCAGCGTGATTGTGGCGGCAAAACCGATGGCATGCGACACATTCCCTTCTAAATACTTGCCTACTCCGTTCAATCCTGAAAACGGCGGAAGTCCACGGAAATGCGATCCCGGACCCTTAGTATAAGCCCCTATGAGTAGTCACCGACCTATGATTTTTGTAAAGAATGCATATAGTTGAACATTTATGCAAGCATCCAGCCAAGTTCTTTGTCCTGCCCATCCTAATTAATGGACACAGATAATGCGGGCTACCCTCATTCGTTAAAACTATATTTTTTAATTTCTACGTTCATTTCATAGGCTGAATCAGAATCTAAGACTTTTCGGGAGGGGATTTAGCATATCTTTTAGAATACAAATTTTTCAAGCTGTTTTTAGCACTGCCAGAATTTACAAAAGGTGCAAATTTTGAAAAAACCACTCCCTCCGCTTCCTATCATACTAAAAAACTGGGCGCCCCACAGGTGTTGCAAATTTTGGGGCACCTTGTAATTGACATAACTACTGCAGCAGTGTCCCCCCAGGGCCAGTACAAGCATCCCCCCCCCCGTGTTACCTACAGATGGGTCTTTAGGTGTGTTTTCTTAAGTTGAATTTGTATGTAAGGTCGGAACTGTATAGTTTTTATAATTGTCATCCCAGCCAATTTTTTTTGTCTCAGTGACCATTGGATTTTCAAAATGTTGGATTGTCATAAGAACCAGGATTCACCATAAAGCCTCATTCAGAGACCAGTGATAAATGTTAGCACAGCTGATTATTGTAGCGAAGGCTAAAGACAGTAAACTTCCCAATTCCATAGGGGTTCCCCCGTCCTTTGTAACTGGGGGGTCGTCTGTAAGTCAGGTGTTCTTAAGTAGGTACGCGCCTGTAATTGGATTTCTCTATCATTAGTCCACTCAAAGGCAGCCAAAGACTTCTGCACAAATTGTCATAATGTCTAGGAAAGCTCATCCTCATGTTTGTCATCTTCTGGGTATTCACTGGACTTTGACTTCATCTGAATTTAATGGCATCCGTACATGGCAAATTGGAGAATGTTCTCTTCATGGACGAATCCCTGTTTTACTATACTGGGAGATGACCTACTGTTTTATGGCATTGTAGGGGTGAGTAATTTGATGATGTGAAAAATATAAATTTTGGTGTCCGCATGGTGGTGGCGGGGTCATGGTATAAAATTTTGAATGCACAGAAATACCGTGGTGATAATGCTGGCCCCCATGTTGCAAGGATCAGGCAAAAACCAAAACAACCCCCGTTTTGGATGTCAGAAATTCTAACCAATGAGAATATCCTCATTTAGCATGTTTTGGATGCACTGTATAAGGTATGCACAGGGTGTTCCAGTTCCCTGCCAAAATTCAGCAAAAACACACAGCTATAAGGATAGTGGACCACTGTTCCACATGCCACAATCAAAACACAATCAACTCTTTGCAAAGGAGATTTGCACTGTTGAGGCACTGGCGGTTACACCAGATACCGCATGGTTTTCTGATTCACCCCAGCCCTCAATACAGTAAACTGTACACTGATCAATAATCATGCTGTTCAATCAGCATCTTGATATACCACAGCTGTGAGTGTGAGAGACAAACAAAAATTTAGACCAAAGCCGGACAATATTAACACCTTAACGATTCGTGCTGTATAGTAACAGTGCGCATCGGGTGTAGGTCATGGAGTGGGCTCACGGCTGAGCCCCTCTAAGCCGGGAAATTTTCGCAACAGTGCGTTTCCCGTCAATTGCCACCAGCAAAGCTGAGACGGCTTCAAAAAGATGGCGATGTCATCGGGGAGTGGCAATCGGTCTCCATGACAGCTTTGGGTCTTCCGAAACACAGGCTGTCTCATTTTAACTATTTCTGTACAATGTGTGATTCCACCATTGTAATGATGAGGTGGAAAATCTCCATATCTGCCATATAGAGTAGGCATATATGGTAGGACCAATCATACCAACCTAAGGTTAAAGTTACCTTAGGGGTATGAAAATAGTAGAATAAAAATAAAATTTTTTTTAAAAAATTATAAAAAAAACCCTTAAAAATTCAATCACCAGCTTTCCTTAGAACTGATTAAATAAATAACAGTAAAAATAATAACACAATAGGTACGCGCACTTCTAAAACCTGATATTAAAAAATAATAACGTTTCCCCTGCGTTAACCCTGTAATGGATAATATAACTTTTTGCCATTTGTGAAAAGTAGAAAAAAATCAATTAAAAGTGATCAGAAATATTGTACAGTCCAAAATGTTATCAAAAGTTGCAAAAAATGACACCACGCACAGCTCCATAACAACGAAGTATGAAAAGAAGATGGCAAAATCCCCCCAAATTTTTGGTACAAGAGTGTTAATTTTTGTAAATGTATGAAACATTGTAAACCTATACAAATTTAGTTCCCTGTATATGACCGACCCAAGAAAAAGTAACATGTCATTTGGGGCGCACAGGGAAAGCCGGAAAATCCAAGCCCACAAGAAATTGGAGCAAATGCGCTTTTCACCATTTTTACTGCATTTGAAATTTTTTTCCTGCTTCCCAGTGCATGGTACAGGGCCGGATTATAGGCAGGGCTCCTGGGGCTCGAGCCTCGGGGCCCCCATCATCTTGCTCCCCTAGGGCCCCCACCATATCTCCTGTGTATATGTGTTGTTCTATACACTGTGTATATATGCATCTACTGTGTATATTCTGTATATTGAAGTGTATATATGTATTACTTGCATATATGCAACTACTGTGTATATATGCATCTACTGTGTATTGTGTATATACTGTGCATATGTGCTCTACTGTGTATATGCATCTACTGTGTATATGTGTATATACTGTATAAGATGCATATACTGTATTTATACACGCTTATATTTATGATAAGCATATAGTGTGTACATTTATATCACTCACCGGCCACTTTATTAGGTACAACAATTCTAGTAACGGTTGGACCCCCTTTTGCCTTCAAACTTGCCTCAATTCTTTGTGGCATAATTCAACAGGTGCTGGAACATTCCTCAGAGATTTTAGGTCCATATTGACATGATGGCATCACACAGTTGCCGCAGATTTGTCGGCTGCACATCCATGCGAATCTCACGTTCCACCACATCCCAAAGATGTCTATTGGATTGAGACTGGTGACTGTGGAGGCCATTTGAGTACAGTGAACTCATTGTCAAGGTATAAACCAGTCTGACATGATCCAGCTTTTATGACATGGCGCATTATCCTGCTGAAGTAGCCATCAGATGTTGGGTACATTGTGGTCATCAAGGGATGGACATGTCAGCAACATACTCAGGTAGCTGTGGCGTTGCAACGATTCTCAATTGGTACCAGGGGCCCAAAGAGTGCCAGAAAAATATTCCCCCCCATGACACCCCACCCACCATCCTGAACTGTTGATACAGGCAGGATGGATCCATGCTTTCATGTTGTTTTTTTTTTTTTTTTTTTTTTTAATTTTTTATTAAGATTTAAGTTCTTCAACAAATACATTAACTTCGACCCCTCTTGGGTGTCTACTTATATAAAAAGAATGTCAAAATTGACAATGTTATTACATGAAGAAAACAACGTCCAATAGATTCTTATAATTATTTATAGTTTTTTTCCCTCCTCCTATACCCTCCCCCTCCCTCTTTTCATATTTGCTCTGTGTTCCGGAACCCACTAAAGTCCTTCATTCCTCTCTTTCCTATTACATTTATATCAAGAAAGCAACCTTTTCTTCCTGGGGAATATGCGTTAATAATTGGCAACCAGTTACGCTCCACTTTTTTCATTTTCTTTTTTTTGTTTCCTATTTTTACTCAAATACAAATATTCCACTCCACTTCCTCTTGAACTTGTATCACTTGTTGGTATATGCATTGACAACCATTCCATCATTAAGACTCTCTTTAACTGCTGTATCATCAGATGAATCAATTCTTCTTTGTGTTGGGTGTATTTGGATCTATAGTAGTGGAATAAACACGCCATATGTCAAATTTAGTGGTGCTCTGAATATGTACCCTACATACTGCTCCGCCATATTCCATAAATTCCTGCTGCGGGCAGTGCCACACAACAATGTATCACATTTGCATTAATTTCCCCCACATTTAGGGCATTCATTCTTATAGCCCAAATATTTTTCCCGTAGGAACATTACAACGCTCATATGCCCTTAGATATTTCCATTGCATTTCCCTTAATATTTCAGCTAGTTATATTCTGTATATTCCTCCAGCCTTTCAAAATCCTAAACTCTCTTCGTCTTCGTGAGTATTATCCCTTATATCTCTAGCCCACTTGCAGCTATTCTCCCCCCTTAAATGGCTTTCTTCCTCAGATGAAATACTTTCTAATGCTAGCTATTGAAGGGTTGCCATCATTTGCATTGAAGTTTTTTGCTAAATTGTAACCAATTACCTTTCCAATTTTACCCAGGAGACCCGCTTCCTTGATCAACCCCTTAATCTGCATAAATACAAGAATTCTGAGTCTGCTAATCATATCTTTTTTGACTTTTCAAGGTTTTTAGTTCTCTTGCCTGATTGTCTACTAGGTCATGTAATCTAAGTAATACCCCTTCCTTTCCCACAGCAAGCCATCCCTGTTCTCCTTTCCATTTGACCAATGTTTATAAAAATCTCCCGGTACAGATATCTGGAATATCAGTTGGTAAATGGTACTTCCTCTCGCCTTGTTCCCGACTGCTCTTGTGTCCTCTTAGAAAGAATAGAAGTTTTGCCTAAGGTCTTCAAGTTATCAGTATCTCATGCAAGAACCTTCCCAACGTCAAGGGTTGAGTCAAGCTCTCTTCCACCTCCAAGTCTACAAACTTGTTCTGTTATTTACCATTGTGCCGCAAATTCATTATACCAAGCTAGTTTATATGTTCTTAATCTGGAAATGACACGCCTCTATGCCTTGTGATTTTTGCAGATATTTAATGGAAAACCTCACCTTCTCCTATTTCTCCTAGGAACTTCTGAAACATGGCATTGAGCTTATTTACGTCTTTTATGTTTATAACAAAGAAGCATTTGCATTGTATATATCACCTTGGAAAAATAACCATCTTAATTAAATTTTTCCTACCAAATAGTGAAATGCGGGAGCTCCATCCATCTCCTAAATCATGTGCTATTTTCAAACAAACCTGAATAATTACCCATACATTGTGTGGATATTCCTATCTAACCTAACCCCGTAAGTACCTAAGTTATCTTTCACAATTTTTAACCCCAAATCTCTATCTCCAGGGGTACAATCCGCCCCGTATCAAACAATAACACTTCTGTTTGGTGCATATTTATTTTTTACCCTGAAATCTCCTCGTACTTATTTAAAAAACCTGAATGTTTTGTGTATATCTCCCTGTACATTTCCTATAATAACAATAAATCATCCGCAAACAAAGGCTTTTGACTTGTTTTGCTACCCAGGTTTATCCCCCACTATTCTTTATCATTGTGATCTTCCTACAAGTGGTCATATTTTAAAATTTATATAGGGTAGAGGGGGGCAACCTTGCCGTGTGCCCCTTCCTAAGGAAAAATTGTTGTGACATAAACCCCTGTGTGTTATTACTTGTGCCAGGTTTACTATACATGTGTTTCAATCGCCCCATAAAATATCCCTTTATCCCCATCTTATGCATAACTTCTTGAGCCAGGGCAAGGCCACAACGGTCAATGCCTTTTCACATCGATTGCAATTACTTGCTTTATTTTTGCTTTCTGTTGCCTTGCCCTGCCCCAATCCAGCACCGCCATAACTGTAACGCACGTTTTCGACACCGTGACGTCCCTCATCACAAAGCCATTCTGGCAGGGGTGAATTATTGCGGAATAACCTCAGCTAGCCTTTTGCCAGAATTCTTGTATATTATCTTCATGTCAATGTTTATCAAGGAGATGGGCGTACGCTCCTGGTCTTTAGGTCGCCCTTTGTTTTTTGGTATATTTTAAATATGGGCATAATTACTGTTTTAAAATTCTGCCCTCTCCATGAACATTTTATTATACAACCTAACACAGGGGAACTAACTGGGGGGACATTATTTATAAAAATCGGAGGGTAACCCCATCTGGCCCTGGCCTTTTTTTTTTATCTAGTATCTAATTACTGTGGAGACTTCTTTTGATTTTATAGGGAGTGATAATTTTTCTTGTTGCTCGAGTGTTAGTACATCAGATCGACATTTTCTAAAATGTGTCCATTGTTTTCATCCTCCCCCCGTTCTGTATAATTTATTGTAATACTCGCATTCTCTGGTTTATCTATGCCTTATCAACGCGTCAATTCTCCCTGTATATGTCTTCGTCTATTCCTCTAGTATGAATCTTTTCTTTCCCTTTGTTCCTTCTTTATTAGATTATAGAGCATTTTCCCCTGTTTTATTACCATTGTACGAACAGGTTCTCTCCCTGCTCTCTTGAAATTCCTCTGATTCTCATCCTATATGATGTTCTATACCTCTTTTTTTTCATACAGTGTGTCTACTGTTCCATTATTGGGGATGCCCTGTGGTAAATTGACACTGCTTCCTATATTTTGTTTTTCCAGGTCTTTTGCTTTTGCTGCTCCGATTGCCTTGACTTCTACATACTTCCGTATGATCAATTGTTTCCTCTGATCACTGTTTTAGCCGCCTCCCAGTATACGAAATCTGGATATATTTTTTGGTTCGTCATTTCTCCTGTCCGTATTTCTTCCCACTTCCTTTTATCGCCATTTGTTTAATTCTTTACATAGCTTCTATACCCTCTACGGAATTTCCAAAGACATCCATCCCTGATTTCTTCCCGGTAGTCTCAGTTGACAGGTGTATGGGTTCATGGTCCCGATATTACCATATCTGATATTTCTGTGTGTAAATCTCTTTTCCCATCGAGTGAATAAATGAAGCAGTAAGTCATCCTTGACCAAGTATTGTTGACGTCCCTGAAGATATAGTTATTTATTCCTCTCTTGTGGGGATTACTGTAGATACCCTCCATGGGTCATTAACTCCCGTACTTGCGCAGGTTAACATTACAGGACTTCTCGAATACTGTTTCTTTTCTTCTTTTTGTTTTTTTAATTCCTTCAGTCTGATCCCCACATCAATTGAATGCGTGCATTAAGGTCCCCTCCTATTATTTATGGGTTCTGTGTCGTCTTTATTAATCCAGTAAAGAGTACTTCGGCCTATGAAAATTATGTCGTTCATTTTCTTATCGTTAGGGGCATAGAATATTATCAATCATAATGGCATGCGACTCGTATTTTAGGTCAACTTTCTCAATAGCTCTACCCTCAATACCAATTTCTACAGAGTCGCAATCTCTCGTCCCGCAGTATTTTGTTCCCAATACTATCACCTTGTTTCCCTTTCCTTACTCCCTTGCCTATAGCTTTACCTACCCACCGTTTCTAACTTTCTTATTATCCTTATCATGTTAAATAGGTTTTCCTTGGAGTATATACTATATCAGAATCCTGATCTTTTTAAATAGTTTAACAATTTTTTTGTCTTTTGGTCTGGAGTAGTTTATAACTCTCTCAACTCCAGTGCAGTGTCACCTTCAAGATTTGGCACAGCCATTATTTGCTAGGTTTACTGAAAAAATCCCTATTCGGCAGGTTTCTCCCTCGACACCAGATAGCATCCCTTCCCCCACCCCCCTCCCCTCCCACACCCCTCCACCTACGTACTCACTTCATAGAGCTCTTTCTTTGCCCTAATGGTCCTCTTTACATCTCTTCTATCGATACTCAATTCCTCCCCCCTGCGATACCCTAACACCAGGGAAAGAGAAAGAAAAAGAAGAAAAAGACAAAAAAAAAAGAAAAGCGAACAATGTCCGAGTAACTAATTATTATTACCTCTCTCTCCCCCGCCTCCTCTCGTCCCTCTCACCCTCCTCCCCCTCCTCCACCCGCCTCGGCCTGTCATAACCTTATTTCATTCCTTCTCTCATATTCAAAGGTATTTACTTGCCAGTATTCCTCTGCTTTTTTTATGATAGCGAAGTGATTTTATCTTCATTACCTTCTTCTGAAAATCTTTAATGTTTCCCGTCGTGGCTCGTGAACTTGCTAGTCTACATTTTGAACCCCCTTTTATATCATTGAGACATATACCCTGAGCGAACAGTGTTTCCGTCCTTTGTTCAGTTGTGTCTGCGGATAATTCAAGGAAAACAGTCAAGATCTCTTACTAGGTCTTCTAATTTCAGCTCTTTTTTTTCTTTGTCTATACAGTCTCAGACATCCATCTTGCCACTATAGTCCCAGGCATCTTGCTATCAACGACTCTCGTCTTTGTCTTGCCTCTTTTTTGGCCCAATCGGTGAGCTCTTCCACTGTTAATGGTCTCTGGCCCAAGCCTAGTTGTTTCCGGATGTCCTTTGGCAATAAATTTTTTTTAGCTCCTCAGAGGCTTACTGAATTCGGGGATTCCCACAATCCTGATGTTATTCCTCTCATTGACGATTTTTCGAGATCTGTTTACACTTTTTCCTCGCAATTGGATCTTTTTTCTTTATTGCATCTCAACTTAGTTTAAGTGGAGTGTTTTTCCACTTTCATCTTCCATCGGTCGGGATCAATTACATTGTTCCAAACTAAATTCAATTCTCTCATTGTGTTGATCCAACTCCATTTCATCTTTTGCATAGTTTTCCTTTACCGCGGACATCTGTACTGGCCAGAGTCACAGAGTTTGGTAAATTTGTCCCTAGGCCACAGCCTCCCGCCTAGTTCTCTTCTAACCTTTATGTTCCTGGAAATTCTCTTCGTTTTGCGCTCCATCACTGTTCTTACTCTTTCTTTGGTTTCATGCTTTCATGTGTTGACGCCAAATTCTGACCCTACCATCCGATGTCGCAGACAGAAATCAAGACTCATATCGCATGCACAACGTTTTTTCGCACATCTCTACTGGTCCACCTTTCGATGACTTTGTGCAATTTAATCCTCACGTTTTCCTGTTTTCTCTAGCTGAATGAGTGGCCCACCCGTTGGTCTTCGTAGCTGCTGTTAGCCTCATCTGCCTCGTTTCTACGTTTCCTGGTGCATTCAAGATGCTCTTCTGGCCTACCTGTGGTCTGTACAGGGTGTCGATTTAAGTCACTGTTGCCTTTCTATCGCTCGAACCGTCTGCCCATCTCTCTCTGACCTCTGGCAATCAACAGCTATTTCCGCCCACAAGAACTGCCGCTCACTGGATGTCTTTTTCTTTTACGACGGACCATTCTCTGTAAACTCAGAATGGTGGGCTTGACAAATCCCAGTAGATCAGCAGTTTCTGAAAACTCAGACCAGCCCTTCTGGCACAACAACCACTTGCCAACTGTTCAAAGGCACTCAAATCCCCCTTTCTTCCCCCTATCTGATCCTCGTTTCGAACTCAGAGATGTTGTTGAAACCATGTCTCATGCCTAAATGCACTGATTTTGCCGCCATGGTGATTGGTCTATTAGATACATTATGGTGTTAACGAGTCAGTTGTGACAGTGTCACCTAATAAAGTTGGCCGGCGAGTCCTATTATTTGGACATGATGTTGGTTTTTGTATATGCATGTATATGGTATGTATGTATATGCTGTATAACTGAATGGGTTGTGCTGTGTGGTGTATTTCCCTATGTTGTGTGTAATTATTCTGTTACTTACTGAATTGTGTTCTTTTTCTTGTTCGTGTTGTTATATACTTTATGAGTTTGTTTACTATTACTCTGTTGTATATTATGTACTAAATGTCATAGAGTGTTCATAAATGTCGCGTGCATCGAATGGATAACTGTGATAAATAGGCGTGCAAGTAACATAGTGTAATTATGTGTGGTATATTAAAGGTGTTATATATTCGAGTGTATAAATGTGTGCTAATTGGTAAATAAACGACTTGTGTATAAGGTACATTCACAGAACGTTATGGGAATGTTCCAATCTGCGCTGCAAATTTTGCTACCGTGATATACTTCCTCAAAGCGTCTTTAGCGCCTAGGCTCGGTCAGTGAGCACAACGATAACTCACTTTGTTCGTGCTGTTGGCCGCAACGAGATACCCTGAACGTATCTATGGCGGTAAGAACGACCATGCACTCTATTCCCTATTGAGAGAGGGAGGGTGAGCCGTTGATCACTCTCTTCCTCTCCCCGCACGCCCAGATGTGTGCCTGCCAGCTATAGTCCTGGCCACCACATGTTTTATTATGTTGAATGCAAACCGACATATTTAATATTTTTTTAAGGGCGAAGGGGCGCCGTCCATTGATAATCCTGCTATGGGGCCCAAATCTTCTCCTGACGTTAACCACTGCCATGGGACTTCATGGTGTGTTGGGGCTGCAGGTGTATGTTACATGGAACTGGTATCGGTACGGGTGAAGGATGTAAAGATGTGTACTGGTGGATGAGGGCTGTATGTGGATTGTGTTTACTGGCTGAGGCTGCGTATGTAGCTGTGTTACTGGGGTTAGAGGCGGCTGCATTTAGCTGTATTCTGGGCGAGGCGCTGTTGTAGGCTTGTGTTACTGGGTGCGTAGGCGGCTGTAGGTACTGTATACTGTGAGGTGAGGCGGCTGTATGTAGATGTTTATGGGTATTAGGCGGCTCGTATGTATCAGCTTTGTACTACGGGGGTTGAGTAGCGGCTGTATGTAGCTGTTTTGTTACGGGGGGTGAGGCGGCTGTTGTAGCTGTGTTCTGGGCAAGGTGGCTGTATGATATTTGTGTTACTGGGGATGAGGCGCTGTATGTACTGTGTTACTGGGATAGGTGTGCTGTATGTAGCCGTGTTACTTGGGAGCCGGAGGCTGGCTGTATCGTAGCTGTGTTTACTGGATGAGGGCGGCTGTATTAGCTGTGTTACTGGGGGATGAGGCGGCTGTATGTAGCTGTGTACTGGGGAGAGGCGCTGTCATGTCGCTGTGTTCAGGGGGCGAGCGGCTTGTATGTAGCTGTGTTACTTTGAGCGAGGGATAGGTGGAAGGAAGCCGGGGAACTGTGTGTACGCTACACTTAGTGGGCCTCCACAGATTTTTTGTTTCGCCAAGAGACCCCCACCACCATACTCACCCTGACATGGTATGGAATAGTACGTGTCAACTATTAAGGGCAGGTTTTTATCGAGAAACAAGCCTCACAGAGCTCTTACGTTAAAACTACAAAAGTAAAGATTTTGAGTGGGAGAGATGAAAAATGGAAATGGTAAAAACCAAAAAGGAGGGCCAGATCGTTAGGGGTTAAGATAAAATACCTATTGTGATTTTTTAAAAAAACTAGCAAGTTGACATCCAGCATTATTGAAACATGGGGGGTCATTTACTAGGGGTCCCGATTCGCTTTTTCCCGAAATGTTACCCGAATATTTCCGTTTTGCGGCGATTTTCCCTGTATTGCCCTGGTTTTTTGGCGCGCCCGATTCGGATTGTGGCGCACTCGGCGTCTGGCATGCCGCAACCGGAAATTAGGGGGTGTGCCGAACGAAAACCTACGGATTCGAAAAACCGCCGCATTTAAAAAACAGAAAATGTGTTCGGAGCTTGCACTTACTCTTCACTAGAATAGCCCAGTGTACTTGAGTGCGTTCGCGATGCTCTATCAGCGCAGCAACTGGTTGACCGTCGAAGGAACCTTGCCTAGTGAATCCCGGCCGAACCCGAATTCCACCGCAAAATCCGGCGCCGTTGTTGTTCGCGAATTGACCGGGTAGTAAATCTGCCCCAATAGCTCTTGTCTTTACTTGTTTTATATTTGATTCAGTTTACAAGGTACATAGACTATAACATAGCACAGAAACCATTGTGTGATATATAAGATTATTAGAGTGTTACTATTCATGTCTAGACATGAGGCCAATCGCTGGAATATGATCTCCAACCTGGTCCTATCTTTTTACAGATCACAATTTTAAGGGTTAACGTTGTGTAATTGCTACATGTTGTAAGTGAGCTGTCAATTTTGGTTACCTAGATCACTGGGCCTCATGTAATGTGGTTCATGTAACTATTGAGCATGAGATTTTAATAAAGCATGATTCATGATCTAATGAGAATATCACTCATTGAGCATGTTTTGGATGCACTGTATAAGGGTATGCAACAGGGTGTTCCAGTTCCTGCCAAAATTCTGCAAAAACACACAGCTATTAAAGGGTAGTGGACCACTGTTCCACATGCCACAATCAAAAACACAATCAACTCTTTGCAAAGGAGATTTGCACTGTGTGAGGCAACTGGCGGTTACACCAGATACGCATGGTTTTCTGATTCACCCCAGCCCTCAATACAGTAAAACTGTACACTGATCAATAATCATGCTGTTCAATCAGCATCTTGATATACCACAGCTGTGAGGTGAGAGACAAACAAAAATTTAGACAAAAGCCGGAGCAATATTTAACCCCTTAACGATGCGTGCTGTAATAGTACAGTGCGTGTCGGGTGTAGGTGCATGGAGTGGGCTCATGGGCCGAGCCCCCTCTATAGCCGGGAAGTTTTCGCAACAGGCGTTATCCCATCAATTGCCACCAGCAAAGCTGACGACGGCTTCAAAAAGATGGTGATGTCATCGGGGAGTGGCAATCGGTCTCCATGACAGCTTTGGGTCTTCCGAAGACAACAGGCTGTCTCATTTTAACTATTTCTGTACAATGTGTGATTTCCACATTGTAATGAATGAGGTGGAAAATCTCTATATACTGCCATATAATAGTATGGCAGTATATGGTAGGACCAATCAGACAACTTGGGTCAAAGTACCTTAGGGGGTATGAAAAATAGTAGAAGTAATAATAAAAGAAGTTTAAAAAAATTATAAAAAAACCCTTAAAAATTCAAATCACCCCGCTTTCCTAGAACTGATATAAATATAAATAAACAGTAAAAATAATAAACACAATAGGTATCGCCACATTCTAAAATGCCTGATTTATAAAAATATAATAACTGTTTTCCACTGCGTTTAACCCCGTAACGGAAAATATAACTTTTTTGCCATTTTGAAAAGTATAAAAAAATCTATTAAAAAGTGATCAAAAGATTGTACAGTCCAAAAAATGCAAAAAATCAAAAGTTGCAAAAAATGACACCACGCACAGCTCCATAGAACGAAGTATGAAAAAGAAGATGGCAAAATCCCCCAAAATTTTTTGTACAAGAGGTTTTAATTTTTGTAAATGTATGAAAACATTGTAAAACCTATACAAATTGTCGGAGAATGCATTATGAACCTCCCCCACTGTGTCCAAGATTACATGATAAACTTCATTTGGGGCTGATGTAAATAGTGCAAATCTCTGGGCAATCTTTATTTTTTTGTCAGTATCTACAAAGAAGTTATAAAGTTCTGGAGGACCCAACCTGTCTCACATTATATGGTTACTACAAAAAGTGTGCAATACTTCATTCTGCCTCCGGGGTTGCTATAGGCACATTGAACTCTTTCTCCTGCATTTCCTTTTGTAAATTATAATGATTGATGGGCATCCCAGTAGTGTATCAGCAGGTTATCCTTGAAAAAACTTTTGTGTGAGACATAATTTTACAAACTATATCCATTAGATTTGCTTGGGAGGGGTCTTTAATTCTGGGACAGGACTTGTTTTGTCTTATTCTGGATCATCAGTATGCAATAGGATGAACTTAATGGACATGGGATTTTTAAGTACAGGCAGTCCCCGGGTTACGTACAAGATAGGTTCTGCAGATTTGTTCTTTTTTTTTTTTTTTTTTTAAATTTTTTATTAAGATTTTAAGTTCTTCACAAATACATTAACTTCGACCCCTCTTAGGTGTCTACTTATATAAAAAGAATGTGCAAAATTGACAATGTTATTACATGAAGAAAAACAACAGTCCAATAGATTCTTATAATTATTCTATAGTTTTTTCCCTCTCCTAATACCCTCCCCCTCCCTCTTTTCCATATTCTGCTCTGGTGTCCGGAACCCACTAAAGTCCTTCATTCCTCTCTTTCCTAACAAGTTATATCATAGAAAGCAACCTTTTCTTCCTGGGAAAATATGCGATTAATAATTGGCAACCAGTTACGCTTCCACTTTGTTTCATTTTCTTTTTTTTGTTTCCTATTTTTACTCAACCATTGGAAATACAAATACTCCATCCACTTCCTCTTGACTTGTATCATTGTTGGTATATGCATTGACAACCATTCCATCATTAAGACTCTCTTTACTGCTAGTATCATCAGATGAATCAATTCTTCTTTGTGTTTGGTGTATTTGGATCTATAGTAGTGGAATAAACATCGCCATATGTCAAATTTAGTTGGTTCTCTGAATATGTACCCTACATACTGCTCCGCCATATTCCATAAATTCCTGGCTGCTGGGCAGTGCCACAAACAATGTATCACATTTGCATTAATTTCCCCACATTTAGGGCATTCATTCTTATAGCCCAAAATATTTTTCCCGTAAGGAACATTAAACGCTCGATATGCCCTTATTGATATTTTCCATTGCATTTCCCTTAATATTTCAGAGCTAGTTATATTCTGTATATTCCTCCAGCCTTTCAAAATCCTAAACTCTACTTCGTCTTCTGGAGTATTATCCCTTATATCTCTAGCCCACTTGCTAGCTATTCTCCCCTTAAATGGGCTTTCTTCCTCAGATGAAATACACTTTCTAATGCTAGCTATTGAAGGGTTGCCATCATTTGCATTGAGAATTTTGCTAAATTGTAACCAATTACCTTTCCAAATTTTACCCAGGAGACCCGCTTCCTTGATCAATCCCTTAATCTGCATATAATACAAGAATTCTGAGTCTGCTAATCCATAATCTTTTTTGACTTGTTCAAAGGTTTTTAGTTCTCTTGCCTGATTGTCTACTAGGTCATGTAATCTAAGTATACCCTTCCTTTCCCAAGCAGCAAGCCATCCCTGTTCTCCTTTCCATTTGACCATGTTTAAAAAATCTCCCAGGGACAGATATCTGGAAATATCAGTTGGTAACTGGTACTTCCTCCTCACCGTTTTCCAGACTGCTCTTGTGTCTCTTAGAAGAATAGAAGTTTTGCCTAAGGTCTTCAAGTTAGCAGTATTCTCATGCAAGAACCTTCCCAACGTCAAGGGTTGAGTCAAGCTCTCTTCCACCTCCAAGTCTACAAACTTGTTCTGTTTATTTAGCCATTGTGCCGCAAATCTCATTATACAAGCTATGTTATATGTTCTTATATCTGGAAATGACACGCCTCCTATGCCTTGTGATTTTTGCAGATATTTAATGGAAACTCTACTTCTCCTATTTCTCCATATGAACTTCTGAAACATGGCATTTAGCTTATTTACGTCTTTATGTTTAAGTAACAAAGGAAGCATTTGCATTGTATATAGTAACCTTGGAAAAATAACCATCTTAATTAAATTTTTCCTACCAAATAGTGAAAGCGGGAGCTCCATCCATCTCCTTAAATCATGTGCTATATTTTCAAACAAACCTGCATAATTTAACCCATACAATTTTGTGATATTCCTATCTAACCTAACCCCTAAGTACCTAAAGTTATCTTTCACAATTTTTAACCCCAAATCTCTATTCCAGGACAGATCTTGCCCCGTATCAAACAATAACACTTCTGTTTTGTGCATATTTATTTTATACCCTGAAATCTCCTCGTAACTTTTTAAAAAACTGAATGTTTTGTGTATATCTCCATGTATATTTCCTATAAATAACAATAAATCATCAGCAAACAATGTCATTTTGACTTGTTTGCTACCCAAATTTATCCCCACTATATTCTTATCATTGTGAATCTTCCTAGCAAGTGGTTCAATAGTCAAATTAAATAATAAAGGTGAGAGGGGGCAACCTTGCCGTGTGCCCCTTCCTAAGGAAAATTGTTGTGACATAACCCCTTGTGTTATTACTTGTGCCAAAGGTTTACTATACATTGTTTCAATAGCCCCATAAAAATATCCATTTATCCCCATCTTATGCATAACTTTCTTGAGCCAGGGCAAGGCCACACTGTCAAATGCCTTTTCAGCATCGATTGCAATTATTGCTTTATTTTTGCTTTCTGTTGGCCTTGCCCTGGCCCAATCCAGCACCGCCATAACTGTACGCACGTTCTTGACACCGTGACGTCCCTTCACAAAGCCATTCTGGCAGGGGTGAATTAATTGCGGAATAACCTCAGCTAGCCTGCTTGCCAGAATTCTTGTATATATCTTCATGTCAATGTTTATCAAGGAGATGGGTCTGTACGCTCCTGGGTCTTTAGGGTCGCCTTTGTTTTTTGGTATAATTTTAATATGGGCCAAATTACCTGTTTTAAATTCTGCCCTCTCCATGAACATTTTATTATACACCTCAACTAACAGGGGAACTAACTGGGGGGACATTATTTTATAAAAATCGGAGGAGTACCCATCTGGCCCTGGCGCTTTGTTTTTATCTAGGTATCTAATTACTGTGGAGACTTCTTCTGATTTTATAGGGAGTGATAATTTTTCTTGTTGCTCGAGTGTTAGTACATTCAGATCGACATTTTCTAAAAATGTGTCCATTTGTTGTTCATCCTCCCCCCTTTCTTTGTATAATTTATTGTAATACTCTGCCATTATCTGGTTTATCTTATGCCTATCACTCGTCAATTCTCCCTTACTGTCTCGCATTTCCTCTATATGATCTCTTCCTTTTTCCTTCTTTATTAGATTAGAGAGCATTTTCCCTGTTTTATTACCATTGTTAAACAGGTTCTTCTCCCTGGCTCTCTGGAAATTCCTCTGAGTCAGATCTATATGATGTTCTAGTACCTCTTTTTTTTCATACATTGTCTTACGGTTCCCATTATTGGGAAATGCCCTGTAAATTGACACTGCTTCTCTATATTTTTTTTCCAGGTCTTTTTGCTTTGCTGCCTCTCTATTCCTTACTGCTACAACGTATGATCTAATTTTTCCTCTGATCACTGTTTTAGCCGCCTCCCAGTATAAAATTGGATATATTTTTTGTTCGTCATTCTCCTGTCCGTAGTTTTCCCATTCTTTTATCAGCATTTGTTTAAATTCTTTATCATAGCTATACCCCCTAGGGAATTTCCAAAACATCCATCCCTGATTTCTTCCCGGTAGTCTCAGTGACAGGTGTATGGGTGCATGGTCCGATATTACAATATCTGATATTTCTGTGTGTAAAATCTCTTTTCCCAGAGAGGAAGTAATAAGCAGATAGTCAATCCTTGACCATATATTGTGGACCCCTGAAAAGTAAGTATATTCCTCTCTTGTGGGATTTTTAGACCTCCATGGGTCAATTACTCCGGTAAGTTGCAGCAGGTTAGACATTACAGGATCTTCTAAATACTTTTCCTTTTTTTTTGTTTTTTTAATACCTTCAGTTCTATCCAACATCAAATTGATGGTTCTATTAAAGTCCCCTCCTATTATTTTATGTTCTGTGTCGTCTTTATTAATCCAGTTAAGTAGCTGGCCTATAAAATTTTCGTTCATTTTCTTATCGTTAGGGGCATAGATATTATAAATCATAATGGCATGCGACTCATATTTTAGCAAAATTCTCATAGCTCTACCCTCAATACCAAATTCTACAGAGGCAATCTCAGCCCGCAAGTATTTGTTCACCAATACTATCACACCTTGTTTCCTTTTCCTTACTCCTTGGCCTATAGCTTTACCTACCCATCCACTTTCTAATTTCTTAATTTCCTTATCAGTTAAATAGGTTTCCTGGAGTAATACTATATCAGAATCTGATCTTTTTAAATAGTTTAAAATTTTTTGTCTTTTGGCTGGAGTAGTTATACCTCTCACATTCCATGATGTCACCTTCAGATTTGGCAAGCCCATTATTATGCTAGGTTACTGAAAAAATCCCTATTTGCAGGTTTTCCGACACCAGAGCAGATACCCTTCCCCCACCCTCCCAACACCCTCCTACTTCCATAGAGACTTCCTTTTTTCCCTAATGGTCTCTTTATCGTCTTCATCGGATATACAACCTCCCTCCTCTAGAACACCCTAACACCAGGGAAAGAGAAAAGAAAAAAAAAAAAAAAAAAAGGGGAAAAGGAAACAAGCCGAGTAATAATATTATTACCTCTCTCCCCCTCTCATCGCTCTCCCCCCTCCTCCACCGCCTCGGCCTTCAGCCTTATTTCTCCTTCATTCAATATTAAGGTTTTTCTTGCAGTATTCCTCTGCTTCTTTATGATTAGCGAAGGATTTTACTTCATTACCTTCTTGGAAAATCTTTAATGTTGCTGGAACTTGTAGTCTAAATTTGATCCCCTTTTTATACAGTTTAGAGCATATAGGAGCGAATAGTTTCCTCTTTGAGCTTGTGTCTGCGGAATAATCAGGAAACAGTAAAATCTTAGAGTCTTCTAATTTCAGCTCTTTTTTTTGTCTATACAGTCTCAAGACATCCATCTTGTCACTATAGTCCAGGATCTTTGCTATCACGACTCTCGGTCTTTGTCTTGCCTCATTTTTTGGACCCAATCGGTGAGCTCTTTCCACTTTAATGGTTCTGCCCAAGCCTAGTTGTTCCGGAATGTCCTTGGCAATAATTTTTTTTAGCTCCTCAGAGGCTACTGATTCGGGGATTCCCACAATCCTGATGTTATTCAATCTTGAGCGATTTTCGAGATCTGTTAACTTTTCTCGAATTTGTTCTTTTTCTTTATGCATCTCACTTAGTTGAAAGTGGAGGTTTTCCCCTTCATCTTCCATGGTCGACAATTTATGTTCCAAATATTCAATTCTCTCATTGTGTTGATCCAACTCCATATTCATCTTTTGCATAGTTTTCTTTACCGCGGAATCGATGGCAGAGTACAGAGTTGGTAAAATTTCCTTAGCCACAGCCTCCGCTAGTTCTTTAACATTTATGTTCTGGAAATTCTCTTCGTTTTGCGCTCCATCACTGTTCTTCTTTGGGGGGTCCGTTTTTTTCTCCGGGGTGATCTTTGCTGATTCACGTCTGGAGGTATCCACCTTCTTACTTAACGTGCCCCCTTTGCCAGGCATGGTTGATTACAGGGTGATCACAGGGCCGGGAGAGAGCGAGAGAGAAGGGGAAGAAACGGGAACAGAAAAAGAAAAAAAAAAAAAGGGAAAAAAAAAAAAAACCCTTGCACAAACACCCTATCCTCTGCCTCTCCTCCTACCCCCAGTCCCTGTTTCTTCCCCCCCAATTAGCTGATATTTTCTAACCAGTAACCAGCAATCCCAGCATAAATTTCACACTCCCACACAAATAAATAGTTCTTATGCGTTATTACAAAGGAGGGAGGGAGAAGTTTTAGCTGTATACAAAGATGTTAAAGAGTTAATGCGTCCAATAGTCCATCCAGAAGAATACACAAGAAAAAAAAAAAAATGTCAAAAAGCACAAATGTCGGAGTTCATCCAAAGGTTAATGGGTTAATGCAATAGTTAGTAGATGATTGCCTCTGCAAAAAACAAAAAGCAGGGAAAAAAAAAAAAAAAAAAGAGAAAAAAAAAAAAGTATAATAGGCCTGTTAGAAACTTGGTTAGTGGATCAAAGATAGTTATTTTTTTGCAGATAGGATGGGGTATGAGGGAAGAGAGAGGTCCTTACCCCGGCAGTAGGTTTTTCAAAGAGGCCATCAATGCGGTCAATATACAAGTATAAATATATGCTTATACGACCTGTTCACACGTGGCAGACTTCTGGAACTCGAGTGTCCCTTCTTCTGGTTCCTCAGCACCTTGCTGTAACACAGGGATCAGCTGCCACCCAAAGCCAGCCGCAACATATCCACGGGACTGCTTATAATTTCAATTCAGTTTGCACAGCTGACTCCCAAGCCTGGCAGTCGGTTTCTCCACAGTCGCCCTCCGCTAACACTGCTCTCACCAGGTTCCGGGGTTGGAGGAAGCCAGCGTGTCTCCTCAGTTTGCAGCCCCCACAGCTCTGCTCTGTTCGGGGCCTATCTAGGCGCCGGGTTGGCTTCCACCTTCACCGCAGCTTGCGTCCCCCGCAGCTCTGCTCACACCAGTGCTCCGAGGTCCGCGCTGAACAGCTGATTCCCCCTGAGCTGCTCTCACCAGACTCTGGGGTTGAAGAAGAAACAGCGAGCCAGCATGTCCCCTCAGTTTAAAACGCCTGCGGCTCTTCTCTCTTCGGGACTTGTCTAGGCACCGGGGTTGACTTCCACCTTCACCACACTTTGCGTCCTCGCGGCTCTGCTCACACCGGTGCCCCGAGGTCTGCGCTGAACAGCTGATTTCCCCTGCACCGCTCTCACCGGGCTCCGGAGGTCACAGCCGATCAGCTAATCAGAGCTCTGCTGTGGGTGTCTCGGCTGTCTCCCTTTACAAGGCCATAGACCGGCTCCCCATAGCCTCGGCGCCAAAGCCCTTCGGAGTCATCATCTCATGCGTGGGGTATCAGGAACCGGCATTTTTCCCCGGTGTCAAGAGGAGGGAGTCTCTCGTGCACGCACTAGCCGTGCATCACCATCGGGCGCCGCCCTTATCCCCACTATATTCTTATCATTGTGAATCTTCCTAGCAAGTGGTTCAATAGTTAAATTAAATAATAAAGGTGAGAGGGGGCAACCTTGCCGTGTGCCCCTTTCTAAGGAAAATTGTTGTGACATAACCCCTTGTGTTATTACTTGTGCCAAAGGTTTACTATACATCGTTTCAATAGCCCCATAAAAATATCCATTTATCCCCATCTTATGCATAACTTTCTTGAGCCAGGGCAAGGCCACACTGTCGAATGCCTTTTCAGCATCGATTGCAATTATTGCTTTATTTTTGCTTTCTGTTGGCCTTGCCCTGGCCCAATCCAGCACCGCCATAACTGTACGCACATTCTTAACACCGTGACGTCCCTTCACAAAGCCATTCTGGCAAGGGTGAATTAATTGCGGAATAACTTCAGCTAGCCTATTTGCCAGAATTCTTGTGTATATCTTCATGTCAATATTTATCAAGGACGCTCCTGGGTCTTTAGGGTCGCCTTTATTTTTTGGTATAATTTTAATATGGGCCAAATTACCTGTTTTAAATTCTGCCCTCTCCATGAACATTTTATTATACACCTCAACTAACAGGGGAACTAACTGGGGGGACATTATTTTATAAAAATCGGAGGAGTACCCATCTGGCCCTGGCGCTTTGTTTTTATCTAGGTATCTAATTACCGTGGAGACTTCTTCTGATTTTATAGGGAGTGATAATTTTTCTTGTTGCTCGAGTGTTAGTACATTCAAATCGACATTTTCTAAAAATGTGTCCATTTGTTGTTCATCCTCCCTCCTTTCTTTGTACAGTTTATTGTAATACTCTGCCATTATCTGGTTTATCTTATGCCTATCACTCGTCAATTCTCCCTTACTGTCTCGCATTTCATCTATATGGTCTCTTCCTTTTTCCTTCTTTATTAGATTAGAGAGCATTTTCCCTGTTTTATTACCATTGTTAAACAGGTTCTTCTCCCTGGCTCTCTGGAAATTCCTCTGAGTCAGATCTATATGATGTTCCAGTACCTCTTTTTTTTCATACATTATCTTACGGTTCCCATTATTGGGAAATGCCCTGTAAATTGACACTGCTTCTCTATACTTTTTTTTCTAGGTCTTTTTGCTTTGCTGCCTCTCTATTCCTTACTGCTGCAACGTATGATCTAATTTTTCCTCTGATCACTGTTTTAGCCGCCTCCCAGTATAAAATTGGATGTATTTTTTGTTCGTCATTCTCCTGTCCGTAGTTTTCCCACTCTTTTATCAACATTTGTTTAAATTCTTTATCATAACTATACCCCCTAGGGAATTTCCAAAACATCCATCCCTGATTTCTTCCCGGTAGTCTCAGTGACAGGTGTATGGGTGCGTGGTCCGATATTACAATGTCTGATATTTCTGTGTGTAAAATCTCTTTTCCCAGAGAGGAAGTAATAAGCAGATAGTCAATCCTTGACCATATATTGTGGACCCCTGAAAAGTAAGTATATTCCTCTCTTGTGGGGTTCTTAGACCTCCATGGGTCAATTACTCCGGTAAGTTGCAGCAGATTAGACATTACAGGGTCTTCTAAATACTTTTCCTTTTTTTTTGTTTTTTTAATTCCTTCTGTTCTATCCAACATCAAATTGATGGTTCTATTAAAGTCCCCTCCTATTATTTTATGTTCTGTGTCGTCTTTATTAATCCAGTTAAGTAGCTGGCCTATGAAATTTTCATTCATTTTCTTATCGTTAGGGGCATAGATATTATAAATCATAATGGCATGCGACTCATATTTTAGCAAAATTCTCATAGCTCTACCCTCAATGCCAAATTCTACAGAGGCAATCTCAGCCCGCAAGTATTTGTTCACCAATACTATCACACCTTGTTTCCTTTTCCTTACTCCTTGGCCTATAGCTTTACCTACCCATCCACTTTCTAATTTCTTAATTTCCTTATCAGCTAAATAGGTTTCCTGGAGTAATACTATATCAGAATCTGATCTTTTTAAATGGTTTAAAAATTTTTGTCTTTTGGCTGGAGTAGTTATACCTCTCACATTCCATGATGTCACCTTCAGATTTGGCAGGCCCATTATTATGCTAGGTTATTGAGAAAATCCCTATTTGCAGGTTTTCCGACACCAGAGCAGATACCCTTCCCCCACCCTCCCCTCCCAACACCCTCCTACTTCCATAGAGACTTCCTTTTTTCCCTAATGGTCTCTTTATCGTCTTCATCGGATATACAACCTCCCTCCTCTGGAACACCCTGACACCAGGGAAAGAGAAAAGAAAAAAAAAAAAAGAACAAGCCGAGTAATAATATTATTCCCTCTCTCCCCTTCCTCATCGCTCTCCCCCCTCCTCCCCCGTCTCGGCCTTCAACCTTATTTCTCCTTCATTCAATATTAAGGTTTTTCTTGCAGTATTCCTCTGCTTCTTTATGATTAGCAAAAGATTTTACTTCATTGCCTTCTTGGAAAATCTTTAATGTTGCTGGAACTTGTAGTCTGAATTTGATCCCCTTTTTATACAGTTTAGAGCATATAGGAGCGAATAGTTTCCTCTTTGAGCTTGTGTCTGCGGAATAATCAGGAAACAGTAAAATCTTAGAGTCTTCTAATTTCAGCTCTTTTTTTTGTCTATACAGTCTCAAGACATCCATCTTGTCACTATAGTCCAGGATCTTTGCTATCACAACTCTCGGCCTTTGTCTTGCCTCATTTTTTGGACCCAATCGATGAGCTCTTTCCACTTTAATAGTTCTGCCCAAGCCTAGTTGTTCCGGGATGTCCTTGGCAATAATTTTTTTTAGCTCCTCAGAGGCTACTGATTCGGGGATTCCCACAATCCTGATGTTATTCAATCTTGAGCGATTTTCGAGATCTGTTAACTTTTCTCGGATTTGTTCTTTTTCTTTATGCATCTCACTTAGTTGAAAGTGGAGGTTTTCCACTTCATCTTCCATGGTCGACAATTATGTTCCAAATATTCAATTCTCTCATTGTGTTGATCCAACTCCATATTCGTCTTTTGCATAGTTTTCTTTACCGCGGAATCAATGGCAGAGTACAGAGTTGGTAAAATTTCCTTAGCCACAGCCTCCGCTAGTTCTTTAACATTTATGTTCTGGAAATTCTCTTTGTTTTGCGCTCCATCACTGTTCTTTTTTGGGGGGTCCGTTTTTTTCTCCAGGGTGATCTTTGCTGATTCACGTCTGGAGGTATCCACCTTCTTACTTAACGTGCCCCCTTTGCCAGGCATGGTTAATTGCAGGGTAATGATAGGACAGGGAGAGAGCGAGAGAGAAGGGGAAGGAACGGGGAAAAAAAAAAAAAAAAAAACCCTTGCACAAACACCCTATCCTCTGCCTCTCCTCCTACCCCCCAGTCCCTGTTTCTTCCCCCCAATTAGCTGATATTTTCTAACCAATAACCAGCAATCCCAGCATAGATTTCACACTCCCAAAACAAATAAATAGTTCTTATGCATTATTCCAAAGGGGGGGGGAGGGAGGGAGAAGTTTTAGCTGTATACAAGGATGTTAAAGAGTTAATGCGTCCAATAGTCCATCCAGAGAGGGAAGCAGAAGCAGAGAATACGCAAAAAAAAAAAAAGGAAAAAATGTCAAAAAGCACAAATGTCAGAGTTTATCCAAAGGTTAATGGGTTAATGCAATAGTTAGTAGATCTAACAAGTAGTGATTGCCTCTGCAAAAAACAAAAAGCAAGGAAAAAAAAAACGTATAATAGGCTTGTTAGAAACTTGGTTAGTGGATCAAAGATAGTTATTTTTTTGCAGATAGGATGGGGTATGAGGGAAGAGAGAGGTCCTTGCCCCGGCAGTAGATTTTTCAAAGAGGCCAACAATGCGGTCAATATACAAGTATAAATATATAATCATATGACCTGTTCACACTTCTGGAACTCGAGTGTCCCTTCTTCTGGTTCCTCAGCCCCTTGCTGTAACACAGGGTTCAGCTGCCACCCAAAGCCAGCCGCAACATATCCCACGGGACTGCTTGTAATTTCGGAAGCGCTCCGTTTGCACAGCTGGCTCCCAGGCCTGGTAGTCGGTCTCTCCACAGTCGTCCTCCGCTAACACTGCTCTCACCAGGTTCCGGAATTGGAGGAAGCCAGCGTGTCTCCTCAGTTTGCAACCCCCGCAGCTCTACTCTGTTCGGGGCTTGTCTAGGCACCGGGTTGGCTTCCACCTTCACCGCAGCTTGCGTCCCCCACAGCTCTGCTCACACCAGTGCTCCGAGGTCCGCGCTGAACAGCTGGTTTCCCCTGAGCCGCTCTCACCAGACTCTGGGGTTGAAGAAGAAACAGCGAGCCAGCATGTCCCCCACAGTTTAAAACGCCCGCAGCTCTTTTCTCTTCGGGACTTGTCTAGGCACCGGGGTTGACTTCCACCTTCCCCACACTTTGCGTCCTCGCGGCTCTGCTCACACCGGTGCCCCGAGGTCTGCGCTGAACAGCTGATTTCCCCTGCACCACTCTCACCAGGCTCCGGAGGTCACAGCAGATCAGCTAATCAGAGCTCTGCTGTGGGTGTCTCGGCTGTCTCCTTTTACAAGGCCATAGACCGGCTCCCCATAGCCTCGGCGCCAAAGCCCTTCGAAATCGTCATCTCATGCGTGGGGTATCAGGAACCGGCATTATTCCCCGGTGTCAAGAGGAGGGAGTCTCTCATGCACGCACTAGCCGTGCATCACCATCGGGCGCCGCCCCGGAAGTCCGAGGAGTACAAATGTTGATGTCTATACAGTAGTTAAAGTGTGACCAGAGACCTACAATGGAGAGGTTTTACTTTATTAGGTACACCATGCTAGTAACGGGTTGGACCCCCTTTTGCCTTCAGAACTGCCTCAATTCTTCGTGGCATAGATTCAACAAGGTGCTGGAAGCATTCCTCAGAGATTTTGGTCCATATTGACATGATGGCATCAGTTGCCGGAGATTTGTCGGCTGCACATCCATGATGCGAATCTCCCATTCCACCACATCCCAAAGATGCTCTATTGGATTGAGATCTGGTGACTGTGGAGGCCATTTGAGTACAGTGAACTCATTGTCATGTTCAAGAAACCAGTCTGAGATGATTCCAGCTTTATGACATGGCGCATTATCCTGCTGAAAGTAGCCATCAGATGTTGGGTACATTGTGGTCATAAAGGGATGGACATGGTCAGCAACAATACTCAGGTAGGCTGTGGCGTTGCAACGATGCTCAATTGGTACCAAGGGGCCCAAAGAGTGCCAAGAAAATATTCCCCACACCATGACACCACCACCACCAGCCTGAACCGTTGATACAAGGCAGGATGGATCCATGCTTTCATGTTGTTGACGCCAAATTCTGACCCTACCATCCGAATGTCGCAGCAGAAATCGAGACTCATCAGACCAGGCAACGTTTTTCCAATCTTCTACTGTCCAATTTCGATGAGCTTGTGCAAATTGTAGCCTCAGTTTCCTGTTCTTAGCTGAAAGGAGTGGCACCCGGTGTGGTCTTCTGCTGCTGTAGCCCATCTGCCTCAAAGTTCGACGTACTGTGCGTTCAGAGATGCTCTTCTGCCTACCTTGGTTGTAACGGGTGGCGATTTGAGTCACTGTTGCCTTTCTATCAGCTCGAACCAGTCTGCCCATTCTCCTCTGACCTCTGGCATCAACAAGGCATTTCCGCCCACAGAACTGCCGCTCACTGGATGTTTTTTCTTTTTCGGACCATTCTCTGTAAACCCTAGAAATTGTTGTGCGTGAAAATCCCAGTAGATCAGCAGTTTCTGAAATACTCAGACCAGCCCTTCTGGCACCAACAACCATGCCACGTTCAAAGGCACTCAAATCACCTTTCTTCCCCATACTGATGCTCGGTTTGAACTGCAGGAGATTGTCTTGACCATGTCTACATGCGTAAATGCACTGAGTTGCCGCCAAGTGATTGGCTGATTAGAAATTAAGTGTTAACGAGCAGTTGGACAGGTGTACCTAATAAAGTGGCCGGTGAGTGTATATGTGAGTTGTACACAAAGAAATATATTTACCATATCTTTCTGATCTTAGGATATATGATCTTTTTAAGATAGCTCATGGAAGAATTTTTTTCGTGGTTCTGTGATTCTGGCTCCTAGAAACCAGGAATCCGCTAACTGCCAGTTTAGCACAATGATAGACTTTAATGAAAATCTACCATTTGCTTCTTGACCATGTCTACATGCCTAAATGCACTGAGTTGCCGCCATGTGATTGGCTGATTAGAAATTAAATGTTAACGAGCAGTTGGACAGGTGTACCTAATAAAGTGGCCGGTGAGTGTATATGTGAATGATGTGGTTTTTGCATATGCTATGTATATGGTATGTATGTATATGCTCTATATACTGAATGTGTGTGTGTGTGTATTTCCCGCATGTGTGTGTATATGCTGTATATACTGAATGTGCATTTGCTATATGTGTGTATATACTTTATGAGTTTGTATATACTCTGTGTATTAGTGTATAAATGTATATGAGTGCATAAATGTGCTTGCATAAGTGTATACTTGTGATAATATATGGGTGCAAGTATACAAGTGTAGAACTTTATGTGTCTCTATATAAAGGTGTGTATATATCAGTGTATAAATGTGTGTAATTGTATAAACATGTGTGTATAAGGGTACATTCACAAGAACGTATGGGGGATGTATATCTGGCTGCAAATTTGCTACCGGATATACTTCCCTCAAAAGCGTCTATAGCGCCTAGGCTCGGTACAGTGAGCACAACGAGTACGCACTAGTTCGCAAAAGAGATAGAGCCTGAACTATCTATGGCGGTAAGAACGACCATGCAGCTCTATTCCCTAGGGAGAGGGGAGGGGTGAGCCGTGATCACCTCTCTTCCTCTCCCGCACGCCAGATGTGTGACTGCCAGGCTATAGTCTGGCCACCACATGTTTATGTGAATGCAACCGACATATGTTTATATTTTTTTAAGGGGAAGGGGGGCCCCATGCAGAAATCTGCTATGGGGCCCAATCTCTCCTGGTTACACCACTGCATGGGACTTCATGGGTGTGTGGGCTGAGGTGTATGTTACATGGGACTGGTATCTGGTTTGGGTGAAGGATGTAAAGATGTGTGACTGGGGATGAGGGGGCTGTATGTAGATGTGTTACTGGGGCTGAGGCTGCTGTATGTAGCTGTGTTACTGGGGGTGAGGCGGCTGCATGTAGCTGTATTACTGGGGGCGAGGCGGCTGTATGTAGCTGTGTTACTGGGGGCGAGGCGGCTGTATGTAGCTGTAATACTGTGAGGTGAGGCGGCTGTATGTAGATGTATTATTGGGGATGAGGCGGCTGTATGTAGCTGTGTTACTGGGGTTGAGGCGGCTTTATGTAGCTGTGTTACGGGGGGCGAGGTGGCTGTATGTAGCGGTGTTACTGGGGGCAAGGCGGCTGTATGTAGCTGTGTTACTGGGGATGAGGCAGCTGTATGTAGCTGTGTTACTGGGGATGAGGTGGCTGTATGTAGCCGTGTTACTGGGAGTGAGGTGGCAGTATGTAGCTGTGTTACTGGGGATGAGGCGGCTGTATGTAGCTGTGTTACTGGGGATGAGGCAGCTGTATGTAGCTGTGTTACTGGGGATGAGGTGGCTGTATGTAGCTGTGTTACTGGGGGTGAGGCGGCTGTATGTAGCTGTGTTACTGGGGATGAGGCGGCTGTATGTAGCTGTGT
>CM033642.1:56784254-56819056 GCA_019512145.1 Engystomops pustulosus
TGTGTGTACGCTACACTTAGTGGGGGCCTCCACCAGATTTTGCGCCAAGGGACCCCCACCAACCATAATCTGACCCTGACATGGTATGGAATAATAAATACTGTCACTATTAAGGGCAGTTTGTTACGCAGAAAACAAGCCCTCAC
Source organism: Engystomops pustulosus (assembly GCA_019512145.1). Classification (NCBI taxonomy): domain Eukaryota; kingdom Metazoa; phylum Chordata; class Amphibia; order Anura; family Leptodactylidae; genus Engystomops; species Engystomops pustulosus. The sequence continues at coordinate 56,784,401 of CM033642.1, forward strand.
AGAGCTCTTTACGTTCAAAAAATAAAAAAGTAATAGATTTTTGAAGGTGGAGAGTGAAAAATGGAAATGTAAAAACCAAAAAGGGCCAGGTCGTTAAGGGGTTAAGAGAAAATACCTATTGTGTATTTTTTTTTTAAAAAACAGCAAGTTGAATCCAGCACTTATTAAAACAATATCTTTGTCTTTATTGTTCCATTTGATTCAGTACAAGGTGCCTAGCATATAGATAGCAGCAGATAACCATTTGTGTATATAGAAAGATTATTAGTAGAAATTAAGTGTTAACGAGCAGTTGGACAGGTGTACCTAATAAAGTGGCCGGTGAGTGTATATGTGAATGATGTGGTATTTGTATATGCTATGTATATGGTATGTATGTATATGCTCTATATACTGAATGTGAGTGTGTGTATTTCCCGTATGTGTGTGTATATGCTGTATATACTGAATGTGTATTTGCTGTATGTGTGTATATACTTTATGAGTTTGTATATACTCTGTGTATTAGTGTATAAATGTATATGAGTGCATAAATGTGCGTGCATAAGTGTATACTTGTGATAATATATGGGTGCAAGCATACAAGTGTAGAACTTTATGTGTGTGTATATAAAGGTGTGTATATATCAGTGTATAAATGTGTGTAATTGTATAAACATGTCTGTATAAGGGTACATTCACAAGAACGCATGGGGGATGTATATCTGGCTGCAAATTTGCTGCCGGATATACTTCCCTCAAAGGCGTCTATAGCGCCTAGGCTCGGTACAGTGAGCACAACGAGTACTCACTGGTTCGTGCTGTGGCCGCAAAAGAGATAGAGCCTGAACTATCTATGGCGGTAAGAACGACCATGCAGCTCTATTCCCTATGGAGAGGGGAGGGGTGAGCCGTGATCACCTCTCTTCCTCTCCCGCACGCCAGATGTGTGCCTGCCAGGCTATAGTTTGGCCACCACATGTTTATGTGAATGCAACCGACAAATGTTTATATTTTTTTAAGGGGAAGGGGGGCCCCATGCAGATATCTGCTATGGGGCCCAATCTCTCCTAATTACACCACTGCATGGGACTTCATGGGTTTCTGGGCTGAGGTGTATTTTACATGGGACAGTTATCTGGTACGGGTGAAGGATGTAAAGATGTGTGACTGGGGATGAGGGGGCTGTATGTAGATGTGTTACTGGGGCTGAGGCTGCTGTATGTAGCTGTGTTACTGGGGGTGAGGCGGCTGCATGTAGCTGTATTACTGGGGGCGAGGCGGCTGTATGTATCTGTGTTACTGGGGGCGAGGCGGCTGTATGTAGCTGTGATACTGGGGGCAAGGCGGCTTTATGTAGCTGTGTTACTGGGGATGAGGCAGCTGTATGTAGCTTTGTTACTGGGGATGAGGTGGCTGTATGTAGCCGTGTTACTGGAAGCGAGATGGCTGTATGTAGCTGTGTTACTGGGGATGAGGGGGCTGTATGTAGCTGTGTTACTGGGGATGAGGCGGCTGTATGTAGCGGTGTTACTGGGGGAGAGGCGGCTGTATGTAGCTGTGTTACAGGGGGCGAGGCGGCTGTATGTAGCTGTGTTACTTTGAGCGAGGGATAGTGGAAAGGAAGCCGGAGGACATGTGTGTACGCTACACTTAGTGGGGGCCTCCAACAGATTTTGCGCCAAGGGACCCCCACCAACCATAATCTGACCCTGACATGGTATGGAATAATAAATACTGTCACTATTAAGGGCAGTTTGTTACGCAGAAAACAAGCCCTCACAGAGCTCTTTACGTTCAAAAAATAAAAAAGTAATAGATTTTTGAAGGTGGAGAGTGAAAAATGGAAATGTAAAAACCAAAAAGGGCCAGGTCGTTAAGGGGTTAAGAGAAAATACCTATTGTGTATTTTTTTTTTAAAAAACAGCAAGTTGAATCCAGCACTTATTAAAACAATATCTTTGTCTTTATTGTTATATTTGATTCAGTACAAGGTACATAGACTATAGATAGCAGCAGATAACCATTTGTGTATATAGAAAGATTATTAGAGTGTATACATTCATGTCTATAGACTGATGCAAATGGCTGGATATGATCTCAACCTGTCCTTATCTTTTACAGATCACAATTTTAGGGTTAAAGTCGTGTAATTGCTACATTGTAAGTGAGCTGTCAATTTATGGTTACAGACATGGGGCCTAATGTAAGGGTTAATGCTAATCTATTAGCATGAGATTTTAATAAAAGCAGTGATTCATATCTAATTATTTTACTTAATAAACACATATGAATTTTAAACTTTTGTAAAATGCCAGCAGGGTCATGGGCCTCAGAAGATGTTCAGTTGCTAATAGCGTCAATCTGTATAAGAGACTGTTGTACTGTATTTCTGAGTCATCATTTCTACTTAACCTCTGTAAAAGCTTGTTAGAATAGTCATTAGAAGGCCGGCTTATCGACTTATAGAGGAGTTTGTAGCATTTACCAAGAGTTCTTCAGTTCTTTTATCTTTAAAACATTAGGGTAGAAAAAAAATTATTTCTTTTACTTCAATTAGAGGAACATACTGTAAGGCCAAAATAGTAGTCTGACACTTTATAAGACAAATGAATTGGCCCTCTTTCCCACTTTAGTTTTTGCCAGGCGTTTTTCTGTCTGCTTCTTTGGTAATTTAGCAATTTCACTTTTTCCTTGTGTTAAATGTGTTACAAATGTTGCAAAAATGTCATTTCTTTCCATTTTCTAAGTTTTCCTTAAGTATGGTTTAGTGTGGTGTTTTTTTTATTTCAAATTTTAGACAATTTGAAATAATAAATGTCATTTGCGACATTTAGCACATCTGGAACAGAAGATAAATGTGTCTTACTGATGAAAACCAAATGTCTGGCAGACATTTCAAAATGTCCCCAAAAAGGAGGAAAAATTGCAATGCGCCACAAAATGCTTCAAAAAAGAAAGAAAAAACAGGAAGAAAAATAATGATAAATGACCCCCCAAGTCAAATTTTTCTGTTCCATACAAACAAACCCAAACTGATACTAACAGACATGGTGTATCATCTTATGACATTATATGACTTTAAAGGAAATCACTTCAAAAACACAAAAAAAACCCTATAACTACTCACTTCCACTCCTCTTCATTGTGAAGAAAAGCAGTGGAGGTGAGTATTTCTATATTTTTTGTGTGTTTTTGAGGTATTTCATTATCTTTAATAAGGCCCTTTTGGTTTTCATTTGTATTTCTATTTATATACTGATAGGCCCTGAAACCCACTGACTTCTGTCACTGATCGCTACTAACTCCACCAAAGATCACCACTGACTTCAGCCCTTTGACTGCATTGGGACTTCAACTCATATCAGGTTGGCAGGTGCGATATGAGATCACATCTGCAGAAGGCGAAATTTTACAAGAGAAATGTGTACCACTCTACAGTTTGTTTGTTTTATTTAATTGTTTTATTTTCCTTCTTTTGTGGTGTTTCATTCTGTGCTGTTCTGAGTCATTAGACTCCATTTGACTAGTTTTACAGCCAGCCAGGAAGGGGCACTGGGCAGTGAGTCTCCGCACTCCAGGGAGTCTGTTTGATCAGGGAAACTTGCACTTCCCCAGGTGACAAAATTAACACCTTAGGCCAGAGTGGTTCAGGAAGGGAGGGATGTGAAAGAACCAGCAGACTTTGGTTTTCCCTCCAAAACCTAGACAAAGGGAATATCATAGCTCTCCATAACTGGGGCATAATTCATAATTATGGGTCCCCAGTTACACAGGACAGTTATGGGGTCTAGACACACTCCTGGAGGGAAAATCAGTATGTTAGCTCCAGGGGAAGGCAGCCAATAGCAGAACACCTCTGATATTAAGCTAAGACACCCCGAGTTTGGTATGTGGTTGATGGGAATAACGTACCCGTTTGGTTGTGCCATCTTCCAATCAAAAGTTATGGGGTTTTGATAAAAACCCAGACCCAAAAAGTACCTCATTGATTGGAGGGGGATAGAAAAACTCCCCCTCACAGTGACATTAGAGCCAGGGGTGGGGGTCAAAAATCACCTGGGTTTAAGTTAGTGAAGCATCCACATAGTGTTGTTCAGTCTGGAGGACTCTATAACACTAGCAGACTGGATCGCTGTCCATGCCCTGTCCTCAGGCCAAAGAATTTCTTCCTATTTCACTAGGAAGAGTTTTTTGTTTCCTTTGTCCTAACTGTAAGTATCGTATGTGTATTGTTTTCAATCTTTTTCATTTTATCTGGCAATTTTATTCTTTGAGTGTACTGCATTTTATATGTAAATTAAATTCTTTTAGTAAGTCTCTGCTTGCAGCCTTAAAGAATCTGAGTCTCTGAAGGGAATCACGTTACCAGAGGTCATTATTAGCATAGTCCATGTAGTAAGCGATTGCATGTTCTATGTGAATTTATAATTGTAATATCGTGTAAGTAGTGAGTGCATGTGCTGTGTAATCATCAGGGTGCATTGTCTGTGTGGTTGAGGTGCCTACGGCCTTCTTTGCGTAAGTAACTCCTTGGTGGTGGCAGTGGATTGGCTGGGGGCTGAGATTGCATGGAGTAAATCTAGCTTTAGGATGCCATTTTGTGGAAGTCGGCGGAGCTTAAGGGCTAAATTCTGGGACTCCATAGAGTAGGTATCCCTGTGTGTGGACTCCAGTGAGTCGGGTTCGTGACATGAAATTTCCCCTGCTGCGCATATTTCAAAAGCCGAGCATAGGAATAAACTCTGCACAGCCGAGCCCGCAGATACATCAAGAGGCAGGAGGCTCATGTAGTGCCAGAAGGTGTGTTTCCCTGTGTGTTTCCATTTAAATTGGATTATACAATTGGTCACATAAAATCCCTCAAACTGTAAATAGCAAAATGAAAGTAACAAAATTAAAGCATATTTTTGAAGGTGGGGAGTGAAAAACCGCAAAGCAAAAAGGATAAAGAATATGTTATGCACATAAGAACCCTGCTAAAAGTGTATAAATAGGAACCATGTTAAATGAACTCATATGGGGAGAAGGACATAATGAAATTTAGAAGGGCAAATCTGAAAATGGAAGATGAATGCATATATACAAGTTTTTGTCCCAAAGGATAGTATGGATTTTACTCATAAATTCTATATTGAGAAGTGAATTAATAGTGAGTTCGATTTACAAAAGAATCTTGTCTACTGTTGCCATGATTTATATCTTTATAATTAAGAAATGCAGTTATATTAGAAGGGATAAGAGAACTGCTCTTATCTGCAAATTATGTAAATGAGTCCAATTGCAGCTATTTATGTAATAACTTACGCCACCTTAAAAGATTAAATTGCATTCAGAAGCTAAAAATAGTGAAAAGTCAGGTCATTTTACAGCACGGAAAAGCTATTTGTCCTACACAACAGCTGACTCAAGCTGAAGTATTCAGTCATTTACCTTGCAGCTATCTTTCAATGCTCTTGTAAGATACAGATTCATAATTTATCCAAATCATAAATAACCTAAATTCTAATCTGTCACAAAACAGATTGTACTTGGTATCAGTATGCAGCGTTCTCTACTGTTCACATCTAAAAGTAAAACCTATTGGAAAGTGAGCAATTAATTATACTGACAACATCAAAATACAAACCTCCGTGTAATTAACAGATAATCTTTGAAATGCTTAACCAGCACTGCAGCGATGTGCAATAACTTCTGTATGGATTGGCTGATTGTATGGAATGAGATTGTTTCCTTTACTTTCCGACCTATGAAAATACTCAGTTCAGTGCTGATCTCTGGAGGCTGTGATTAATTTTAGGCAAATATTAAAATATATGACTTTGGATGGTATCAGTAATACATCTGAGAGGCATTGACAGCATAGTATAGGAGCACAGTGGTTAACATGGGCCACAAATTGTACTTGAGAACTGTATATGATCCCTCCAGCTGCTATTTCTTTCCATAGCCCAAGAACTTTGTGGAAAATTAATTGATTTTGACTATGGGCTTTTTTGAATGAGCAGTGGAGCTGTCTGCACAGGAATATGCATGTCCTGTTCCCGTTAAAACACAGCATTAGCTCACTGCTGACATATTATTTTAGCAAAGTAAAAAGAATGCAATTTTTGATAGAAAAAAAATTATATGTACAGCACTGTCTGCTAAAATACCCTAAATACCCTAAAGTAGATCTGTCAGCAGATTTGGCTATGCAAATAAGCAGTGTTGGTGAGTGGGTAACAGCCCTGGATAGCTTAGTATGGGTCTCACACTCTCTAACTAATTCTACTAGTGGTTAGTATAACACGTGTTAGAGTCAGTATCCTCCTTGGATATATATTGCATAGCAAACATATACGTCACATGTATCTTTAATTTTGCTTGTTTTTTCTTAATTTTTATGTGACTTTTCACTGTGGCTTTTGCTGTCATTTCTAAAGTACACCTCTATCTGAAACCTTGTGCAGTGTGCCCTATGTATCTTTATTTTCCATATGTTCAGTGCAACTTTTCACTTATGTATCACTTTATTTTCTTACGTTTGTGACTTTTTTGGTGTGCATCTGCACCTGGTCCAGGGCATTGTGTTTCTTGGACCCTGTTTTTACATTTAAATTGGAAATAGTTGACATGCTTTAAGGTTGTATTCACATGTGGCGTTTACATTTTGCAGTTTGCATTTTACCCTGCATTTGGCTGTTTAGAAAGTGTTTTTTCTTCATTGCTGGAAGTGTAAGCAGCTTTGAAAATGTTATTACAACTGCTTACATTTCCAACAATGAATAGAAATGCTTTCAAACCAAACCCATGGTAACATGTAAAACACATGCATTTATGCAATGCTTTGAAAAGTGTATCCCAAACGCCATGTGTGACCGCACCATCATGTATTGTAATTTCCCTGGGGTGTGGCTAGAGTTCTTAAAAATGCAGGCCACGGCTTTAAATCAATAATTACTGCAGTGTCCACTCCTAAAAGTTGCTACTAAATAACTATAACATGCAAAAAGACATGATCATACATAAGTTGCAAAAAAGACCTTCCAAATTTCTCCATTATAGAACAAAAAATAAAACTATGACATATGTCTCCCAAGGAGTCTCACTGGTGAGGGCAGGGACAGTCTCTTACCAAGCGTACCTTACCACTATTTAGAAGTTCTTAGGCCGGGTTTACATAAAGTTTTATTTATATGCTTAACGGATATGTCGGAAAAGTTCCCGATGTATACAATGTGTACACATTGACATGTAATGGTAGACTGAGGCATAGTTTTTGCCTCTGTCTGACGACTTTACGTGGATCCACAGAAAAAGGCAGGATGGAGAGACACAGCAAGCTACTTCGCACATACGTCGCTCAGAGAAGGCAATAGAGGCCTGTGGGGAGCGGATGCAGCATAATGTATCCCTCCTCAGGGTATGCTGCGCGCATGTGTAGTTCAGCAGGATGGGAGGACCCGGTGATGTCACTGTCCATATATGGTCAGTGACATCACTAGGTAAACCCCCAGTACACTCCTCCCCCTGCATTCAGGGCGGAGGACGAGTCCATAGGAAGGTATCCTACCATATAAGCATACACTGGTATAAATATGTGCAATATGTTGTAATCCACCTGACGTGTCCTTACAATGTATGGTAAGTAAGGTGATGTGAACCCAGTCTTACTACAGCAGTACTATGTTCAGTTGTTTGGGCCCATAAAAGCAGCAAATCTATAAACCCCTAAACATTAACAGCTACGGCTAAGGAGAATGGAATATGATGAGAACCGCCTCTGATTAATTACTTGGAGGAAACATGAAGGTTTCCTCTTCAGAACAGTCAGCACGTATTAATTAATAATAGTCTCTATATTCACATGCGCTTCAGTCTGGCGCTATTGGCAGTTCACAAAATATTTTTAATTATTTAATCCATAAATGAGACAAGATAAGTTAATTAAATGCTCAGTAAACAATCTGGTATTTTACAAATTAGAATTCTTGTACATAACCTTTTCTTTGCCATCCATATGGAGATAAGTTTTTCTGCCTAACAGCTACGTTGGTGTGCATATGACTGTATGATATGTTACATCTGTGCCTCTCAAAATAATTTCATTCTGACCCAAAAATCACTTAAGTTCAGATATTCATAGTTAAATGTGTTGTTACATTTGCTCAAGTTCTGTGTGGCATGCTGACAATAACTAAAAGCATTTTTTTAATATTCAAGGTGCTTAACCTTAAATGTAAACTCCTGGTGAGTGGCGGCAGATGCCCTGAGCTCTTGATGGGACAATGAAAAATGTATTTTATTTATTTTTTAAATAAAACTAGTTATAATGAATATAATAACCCTGATATCCATATCAAAGAGACTAGACTAACTAATTGTTTCAAACTTGTAAAAGACATTTCATCCAAAGGGAGTTATTTCTTTTTTAAAATGTGTAACAAGTGACAAGTACATGCCCTAATCTATAATAAACAAACAATACATTTGGTGCATGTCTGCAATTGCGTAACTTATGCAAAATGTTTAATTCCAAAAATGGTGCATAAATGGTGCAAATATGGACATGCAACTATTTTCAATGCAAAAACACACATGTCAAACCTGTCAGAGTTCGGATTTATCACAACCTTACCCCAAAATGGCACCAGTGAAAAGACCAAAACCTCTAAAAACCTAAACCACCAATTATTCACAAATAAGTTGATTTTATTTTAAAAAAAACAAACAATATATTTTAATTTAATAAATATGGGGCACATTTACCCTACCTCCGCTGCGTTCCCCGAGGTGCGTTGTCGCGACAGAATGCACATCCGCCGCGATTCACTTACATTGTGCGCCCGATATCCTGCATGTGTCACTCCCCGCTCAGGTCCGCCAGAGTTCACCATCTTCTACCCGTGTATGAGTGCATGGGCTTGCGACACAATTTAAATGTTAAATCCCGCACTTTACAATGAATAGTTGTTACAAGAATGTAGGAGCATCCAAAAAATAAGAGAGGAAAGTTTTTTAATCTAAACTGCGACAAATGCAAAAAATATATTTTTCTTTTCTGGCTTGTTTTTGGTAGTGAGTCGCAGTAGTTTTAGTGTAACATCCTCTTTATCCGCGTAGATCGGGTGGTAGGTGGATCAATGGGACGTGAGGATAGCCCTTTAAGATGGTGAGTAGTAGGAGAATAGTACCGGGGCGTGGAGTAGCCGCCTCATGTAACCTCAGATCGGCTACTCCACGCCCCAGTAGCCGCATAATAAATTAGCATAACGATTGATAAAAGTTACCAAAAAATTGCGGGGACGTGAGGATTAGCCTTTAAAAGGGCTATCCTCAAGTCCCATGATCCACCTACCACCCGATCTACCTTTTAGTAGATTTGTGGTGGTATTTCCCTTTAATTAAGTTTCTCATCCTTCGTTTGTCTCAGTTTTTTTCGCTGTTTGTGTCCATCCATCTTTGCCTCTGTGTCCGCAGAAAAAACTGAAGGTTTAACATTGCATTGAAAACATCACACCTGATTTTTCAAGCCTCAGGCCTGAAAAAAAGGGCTTTTCATATTATTTGTGCCGACCTATTGACTTCTATTGCCTTCCATGATTTGCAATCAGTGAAAAAATAGGACATGTTTCATAATTTTTTTCCACGGACAACAGTGAAAATACAAGTGAATGGTGAAAAAAAAAAATCAATGGCTTTGTGAGGCATTAGTGGAAATCACTGACGTGAAAAACAACGCCAATGTGAAAGAGCCCTTGATGTAGATTATTGCTTGTTTGTTTGAGCCTGACAACAGATCAAGGAAAAGAACATTGCCTGATATTTACTTACTCTCCAACATATAGCGAAAAACGTTACCTATATTATGAAAGAACAAAGGCTTTAAAATTGAATTCATTATCCAGGGTTTCAAACACATGTAACCTAAAATAACTGGGTTTTGATTGCAAATTTGCTGATAGAAGAGACAAAATATAAATATAGAAGATTTTCCTTCTAGTGTAAGCACCCTGTACAGTTTTAAACTGTTTGCTTTGTCTTAGTCATTAGGTTTCACAGCTGATCTATGTCTTATATATCCTTATGCATTTGGAGCACATGGATGAGTGTCTATAGCATCCCACAGACGGGATTACAAGGCCTGCTGAGCTCAGCAATCTGCACAATGTACCAGCGGAAGCACACTGCCATGCATGGAGCAGCGGAATGTCCTGGTAGTGACATGTAGCTCATTCCCTTTAAACTTAAAACAGACATCTGTATTCAACTGTTGATTATGTAGTTGACAGATGCTCTTCGAGAATTGTGCAACGCCCCACGTTACTTGGCAACTGTTTTATGGTGCTAACACAATAGGAGCACATTTACCTACAGGGTCACCGGAATCACTGAAAGTGCATTGTCCGTCAATAATGCTGCGTGGGCTATTCACCAAATCGATCTTGCGCTGAAATTGTAATGTGTTGCTTCCCCGCTCAGTCCGACAGAGTTCACCATCTTTTTGTGGGTGAATCTTTAACATAGGGTGTGCGTAAAGCCCCTTCACACTTGCGAGGTGATGCGATGAACTTGCATCACAATCACAACGCTTGTTGCTTAGATCGCATTGCCCGAACGCTTCAAACCGGAACTGAACTCAGGGGGGCACAATTTACTAAGGGTCCGCAGCCGCGAATCCGTTGGGGTTTTTCCGCGAATATTTCCGCTTTGCGCTGTATTTCACGGGATTGTGGTGCACGCGATTGATTTTTGGCGCAATCGCGCCGACTTTCGCGCGACAGAAATCGGGGGGCGTGGCCACCGGACAACCCAAGGATTCGAAAAAACCGCAGCAGAATTTAAAAACCGCATTTGTGTCGCAAGATCAAGCACTCACATACACCAGAAAAAGCAGGTGAACTTTGGGGACCTCGGCGCAGCAGCGACACTAGTGAATATCGCGGCACCGGACCTTAGTGAATCCCGGCAGAACCGAATCAGCGCGAGAACCTGCCGCTGGATCGCGACTGGACCGGTAAGTAAGTGTGCCCAGGATGTTCAGTTCAGATCCGGTTTGCAGTATTCCGGCCGTGCGATCCAAACAGCACGCGTTGCGAGTGTGATGCGAGTTCATTGCATCACACTCGCAAGTGTAGAAGGGCTTCAGTGTAAAGAATTGAAAACTTGGAAACTCATTTAGGGTAAATATGTCTATGAATAATATGAGAATTACATTACAAACTGAATTATATCTTAGTTGCTAAAACTCTTATTAAGGGAAGCAATCAGAATTCATTATTAATTTACAATGTAAATGGATTGGAAATAGTGAGGAAGGAAACTGTATGCAGTGTTAATATGTTCAATTACTAAAAATGTTAAATTATTATGTGACCAAATTGTGTTATACCTCACTCATTAAATAGTTCATTTGAAATATGCTTTAAGATGTAACATTTGGGGAAGATTTCTTTGGTAACTTCTGTTTAGCTCTGCAGCCCAGAAATTTCAGAATAGAATTTTTGGGATCATTTTTATTTTTAATGAGATTTTTAATATATAATATTAGAAACTCCCTATACATCCCCCCAAAAGTGCATCCCCTCAAATTATTAAAAACAGCTTTAGGAAGATTGTTAACCCTTTGAGAGTTTCATAGTAATATAAATTAGAATAGAAATTAGAATGTGTTCATTTCACCGACATGTGCATTTAAATTTACACATTCACAAATGATAATGAAAAAAACCCAAATTTGTTATTCACCTGAGTACAGAGAAACACCACATGTGGATGTTACTTGTTGTATAGGTACACAGCGATGGCAGAATGGAAGCAAGGCCATATGGCAGCCAGTTTTTCCCAACAAGATTTTAGCTTCTTAACCCCTTAAGGACGCAGGGTTTTTCGGCTTATTTTCTCGCTCTCCAACTTCAAAAACCATAACTTTTCATTTTACGTGTACAGACCTGTGTGAGGGCTTATTTTGTGTAACAAATTTTACTTTCCCGTAATGTTTTTGTTTTAACATGCCGTGTACTGCGAAGCTGAAAAAAAAAATTCCAAATGTGGATAAATTGAAAAAAAAAAAAAGCACTCACTTCTTGTGGCTCAATTTTACTAGACTTTACCACTCTTCGCTCCAAATAACATGCCTACTTTATTCTTTGGTCGGTGCGATGCGGTGATACCAAATTTATATAGGTTTTATTGTGTTTTAATACATTTTCAAAATTAAACGAATGTGTACAAAAAAGAAAAAAAATTTTTGCCATCTTCCTGACGCTAATAACTTTTTCATACTTTTGTGCACGGAGATGTGTGAGGTGTCATTTTTTGCGAAATGAGGCAACGTTTTCATTGCTACCATTTTGAGGGCTGTGCGACATTTTGATCATTTTTTATTTCATTTTTTATGTTATGTAAAAAGGTGGTAAAGTCGCATTTCGGACATTTGGCGCCATTCCTGCCTCGGAGGTCCCACCGCCTGTAACCGTTTTTATATTTTGATAGATCGGGAATTTGGGACACGACGATACCTAATATGTTTGTGATTTTACTCTTTATTATGTTTTATATCCGTTCTAGGGAAAGGGGGGTGATTTGAATTTTTAATATTTTATTAATTTTTTTATTTTTTAAACTTTTTTGCAGCACATCATTACAATGAGCCACTGGCTCATTGTAACGAATCTTCAGATGCCATATAGTCTCGGGTCAAACGAAGACCTGAGGCTACCATGGCAACCGATCGCCGCCCCGCCGCGTCTTTTAAAAACACCACCGGCGACTTTGGCCGCGGCGTTGAAATGGGTTAATAGCGCCGCGATCATGCAACAACGCGCCGCGGTTATTACGGTGGGGGTTTGCTGCAATCATGCACAACCCCCACCTCTGTATGAAGAGGACTTCAGCCCGTGAGCCCTCTTCATACACCCTTATACCTCGCGCCGTAGAGCTACGGCGCAGAGCGTTAGAGGTGGTTATGTGGCACTTGATACTATTGTATGCGTGCATAGGCTGACTCAGGGTCTGTAAGATCCTGCTCTGAACAGAAAGTATTCAGACCCCTTTAATTTTTCACTTTTGTTTCATTGCAGCCAATTGTAAGATGGTAGTTCTTTTCTGTCATTAATGTATTCTCTGACAAAAACAAACAGAAATGAGATATTTTAAAAAAAGAAAACTGAATTATCACACTGGTCATAGTATTCGACCCTTTGTTCAGTATTAAGAAAAAGCACCTTTGAGCTAGTACAGCAATGAGTCCTTACTGGGAAGTTTTCACACCCGGATTTGGTGATCCTGCCGTGCCATTATTCCTTACGATCCTCTCCAGTTCCCCTCAGGTTTGATGGTGAATGTTGGTGGAAGCCTTTTCAAGTCTCTCCAGAGATGCTCAATTGGGTTTAGGTCAGGGCTCTGCCTGCCAGTCAAGCATAATCATGGCAGTTTTTCTGAAGCTACATTTGTTAATTGTACTGCGCATTAGGGTACTTGTCTTGTGGGAAGGTGAACCTGTGCCGCGTCGAGGTCCAGAGCAAAGAATAAAGGAGATGAGTCATTTGAACACACATTTAAAGCGGTAAAAACTGAGCCCAAAAGAAAATGGAGGTAATTTTTTTTTCATCAATTTTGCATAAATTTTTCGCATCTAGAATATTTTTCTAACTCCCTGTCACCCGTCTGGGATATTAACTGCTGTCACCAGGAAGTCAATTTGTTACGCAAAAACAAACCCCCCACGGCTCTGTACACAGAAAATTATAAAATAAATAATAATAAATTATTATTATTGATTTTTGAAAAAAAGTAGTGAAAAAAGTGAACAAACGAAAAAGGCCCAAGTCGTTAACCCTTCTCACAGGGACATATATCGTCGCTGTACAAGGATACGTCCCACACCAAACTTTCAATAATGTCCAGCTTCTGGCACTGGCTCACACACGGAAGGCCGACTTCAATTGCAAGTGTGAACCCCTTGCACGCTGCAGTCAAGCAGTGACTTCCAGTAGGGTTCCCCCTCTTTTGGGCAGCCCCCAGGTCTGCCCTATCTCCAGCAGTCAGATCCCTTCGGTCTGAACGATAAACTGTCTGAGAATGCGGGAGCAATGCCAGACATCTTACTCTGGCTCTAAAAGAATTGTATGTATGAGCAGTGTTTGGACTTAAAGTCATCACTGGTTCAAGTTCAAGCTTGTATAAAGTAAAAATAAAAAAAAAGTTTACACATAAAATAAATAAACATAAGCCCCTAATAAACACTTTCCCTTACAAACACTTAGAGAACTCGTCAGGCAAAATAACCCCTAAACTAAATATATTTTCATAAACTGCCATTAGAAAGCATTGGCCTTGACCCTTCCTTGTCCCTCTATATGCCAGTAAACTTGAGCAATTAGGTCCTAAAGCTGTATGCAAATGACCTGTGAGATGTCCATTAGTCATTAGTATATTCGCGGCCTCAGCTTATCATGATGTGGAGGCAGCACGCCACACCCCCAGTGCTTGACTGGACAGCCTGTAAATGGTTGAGGTTGTAATTGTAATGGCTCCTCCATGTGCTTCCTGGTGTGGAGGCCAGCCCCTGCAGCCTGTTATATGTATATGAGAGAGATCAGCTCCAGGCAGCCATGTTATAGCAAAACATGTCAGGTACTTTGTAGCTAGTCTGTGTCTCTGTGTATTAGGAGGATACGCACCGTCACAGATAAACACAGACACTATGCAATGCTTTACTATACATCCCCACAGACATGAGCAGGGGAGGAGAGGAAAGGGGTAAAAGGGTGACTGCGCTCTGACCATGTGACCAGCCTCATTTACTAATAAAGAAAAGATGATTTACAATGATAATGTATGAATATTAACTAGATAAAGGGGCTGGGATGGATCCTTGTGAGCTGCTCCAACAGTGAGGTTTACAGGACTAGTGACAGAGACCTGATGAAGGTGTCCATTTAAAAGTATAAAACAGAAATACACCCCTCCAACACACAATATTTGGTATTGCTGCGTTCTGTAACAATCTATATAATAAAACTGATCTTTACTGGACCCGAATGGTAAACGCCACAATCAAAAGCTAGGAGACTCTGCAGTACACCCAGCATCACTGGTACACTTACATGTCGATAGCATGGTTGGCTGGCCTGATCAGGTACCCTGGAATATACGCTGCTTGGATCATTCTCTGCCAATGAATTTTTCTGAGGTAATTTCCAGTGAACGGTATATTTGCTCAGAATGAATGTTCAAATGCTATCAAGACTAATGAACAACAGGTCTGAAACGCCATCAGATAAGCTTCACCATTTTTTCATGTGCGAGTCTTAACTCTGCTGTCTTACCATGGACAATAAAGGATTCACGATTATTCAGGAAAAGTGAGTGCCGACCTCATTTCGTTTTAAGTCATAGTGGATTTGTGGGAATTGGCCCAGTAGGAAGACGTGGTATCGGGGGTGCTGTGATGCAGTTCAAGACAGTGACACCAAGGTACGGTCCAAAACAGGTCTCGCCCTGCGTTTATTGCAGCAGCAAAATAAAACCTCTTGAGCATTCACTTAAATAAACAAAAATCCTAACCCGTCAGGTGGCTAACTAAATGTGTTCACTAACTCACCACTATACAAAATCACTGGCTACCTCCAGGCACAGAGGGGTCGGGTGTGTGCTCTCCAGCCCTCCTTCCACAGAGAGGACAACACTTCCAGCTCTGCTGAGAGCGTTTTAAAAAAAAGACTTGATTGGGCTGCTCCCATCACCTGTGTCCAGGTGCTGGACACCCAACTCAGGCACTAAGGCCTTCATAATAGCAAAACCTAGGGGAAACAAACCGCCCACCACAGTTAACCCCTTCAGTGTCTCACATACCCTCCCCCTCTGTTGACCCTGGGGTGTGAACACTTTGGCCATCAGGCATGTGGGTACGAGACAGGGCATCGGCTTCCCATGCAGCTTTCTGCTCGATGTTCTACCGTGAACTTGAAATTTGTAACATTAGGAACCCACCTTGTGACCTGGCGTTCCTCTCTTTGCTGACTCATCCAGGTGAGGGGAGAGTGATCGGTCACTAGTGTAAACGGTCGCCCTATCAGTATACCTCGGGATTCCAAGCCTTAATCGCCAGCACTCCCTCTCAACTGTACTATATTTCTCTCAGGAGGTGTGAGCTTAGGCTCAGGAATTTCACGGGATGTTTCTCACCCTCCACTACTTGGGACAGGACAGCCCCTAAGCCCACGTCCGAAGCGTCAATCTGCACAATAAAGTCTTGTGAAGTCAGGGGTGATCAGTACGGTCCCTCGCACAAAACCGTCTTAAGTCGCTGAAATGCCCCCTCAGCCTCTCACTCCACTTTACCATCACCACCGCCCTGCTAACCCTTGGTCAGGTCATCAGGGTGTGCCGCTATGGTAGCAAAATCGGGGATGAAATCGGCGATATAGCCCACTATGTCCTAGGAAAGCCAATTGCTTCTTGCTCATAGGCCGTGGCCACTGCTGGATCGCCTCCACTTTAGATTTACTTGGGGTTTGATGACACCTCGCCCAATACGGTACCGTCCAGGTAACGGCCTCTTCCAGACCCAGTGCACATTTTTGGGGGTTCGCTGTCACCTGCTGCCTCAGGGAGTCTACCACTGCTTGCACCTTGGCCAGGTGACTCTCCCAATCGATTGCTATAAACTATGATGTCATCCAGGTAGGCCGAGGCATATCTCCGTGAGGTTTAGCACGAGATCCATTAACCCTGGAATGTGCGGGAGCCCCAGTAGCCAAAGGGGAGTACCACGTACTGAAAAGCCCATCAGAGTAACAAAAGCGGTCTTTCTCTTTGGCCTGTCAGTAAGGGTACTGCCTGCATAACCCTTTCGTTCAGTCAGGGTGAGAAGAACTAGCCTGTCCAATCATTCTAATCAACTCGTCAACCTGGGATGGGATAAGAATCAAATTTGAATCAACTTCCTAAAGTCATTGCAGCCCGAGGGAACCATCGTTGGGAATCAACACAATAGGACTCACCAGTCCACTTTTTAGACTCCTCGATAACCCCCAGGTCTAACAATCTTCCTGACTTCTTCGGATTATGGCAAAGCGCGCGCGCTCAGGGACCCAGAGGGTTTTGGTGTACCCGGATGTGGGGTTCGGTTATGATACATGCTTGATGACTGAAGTACTTCCCGTAACTTAAGAACACATCCACATTTGGCAGCACAAAACTCCTTCGCTTCCTGAATCTGGGCCCTGGAGAGGGACTCCGAGAATCCGTACTTCAGGACCTTGGCATCGGGTACACCTACCTCCGGTGTCCCCTTTTGGGGACAGACGCTTTTTTCTACTCCCACGGCATCAGGGACTCTCTTTCCCTCCATGCTTTAAAGGTTCACGTGGGTGATATCGTTCGGGTTTCCCCTCCTCCCGGCTGAGATACCTTGTAGGTTACACTCCCCTACTTTCTCCATGACCTCATATGGTCCTTGCCATTTGCTAAGAACTTGCTCTCAAACGGTGGGCACCAGAACTAGCACTCTGTCGCCGGGTTAAAGGTCCTGCGTCTGGCTGACCTATTGTAGCCCTAGACTGGGCCTCTTGTGCCCTTGTCATGTGCTCCTTTACAAGGGCATTACGCCGCTATGCATCCTGCATAGGGAGACATGTTCTATCACACTACGGTGGGGGTCCTCTCCTGTTCCCCAGGTCTCCTTGGCTATATCCAAAGCCCACTGGGGAAGCGCCATATAACAGCTCAAAGGGTGAAAACCCGTGGAGGACTGGGAACTTCACGTATGGCAAACATCAAATAGGGCAACAAACAATCCCAGTCCTTCCCATCCTTGCTGACCACCCTCTTTAGCATCACCCTTCAAGGTCGTGTTAACTCTCCTCGACTAGGCCATCTGTCTGAGGATGATACAAGAGAGGTGCGGGGGGAGCTGTTTAACCCTCATACCTACCCTCTCCTTCATTACCCTAGACAGAATGGGGTACCCTGGTCAGTCAAGATTTCCTTGGGAGGCCTGTGCGTGAGAATACCTGGAACAGCTCCCTAGCATATTTTGGAGGAGGTGTTCCTTAATGGAATCGCCTCGGGATACCGGCGTACGTATCCAGGATAACCAGATGTATTGGTCCCCCTTGAGGATTTGACTATGGGGCCAACCAGATCTTTGCAAATCCGTTCAAATGGCACCTCTATGATTGGTATCGACCAAAGGACTCCTGAAGTGGACACAGCGCGGGGCAGTAAGTTGACACTCGGGGCAGGAGCTACAATACCGGTTTAACCTCCTCCCCACCCCGGGCCAGAAAACTCTGCAGGATCCTCTCCCGGGTCTCCTCAGCACCTAAGTGCCCTCTCCCAGCACATGTTTGTGTGCCAACTCTAGCACCAGCCTACGGTGAGATTGGGGTACTACAGATTTGCTCAACCTCCTCACCCGCTCAGGTACTGGTCGACCCTGTACAACGCTCCCCAACAATCACCATCGGGGGTATATTTGTCAGCCCCTGGTATTGGAGTACCCCATTATCACCTTAACTTCTCCCGCTGCTTTAAACAAAGGTAGGGTCCGTAGCTGTGCAGCCCCAAAATTCTCACGGAAACTCAAGGTCCGGCATGTCGGCCACCTCCTCGTGGCCCTCGACCTCACCAGCTAGGACCTCTAGGGGAGAGAATTCATCACATGGGGTCACCCCTACTGCTGGTGTGGGTACATCGGCCTCAAGGGTTCAGGGGCCAAGGCCGGACATACCTGACGTCCATTATCTGCAACGCACCTGAGGTGGGTCTTCGTCTCCAGAGGTCCCAAAACAACTGGTAAGTCTCTGCCGATAATAGCCTCATGAAACAGGGTCCCCACCACCCCCACTTCATGGGTAATAGTACCACAAGGTGTATGTAGGTTGATGACAGCAGTGGGATATTCGCGAGTGTCCCCATGTATACACAACACCCCACTTTACGCCGACTGTACAGTCCAGGATCAACCAAAGTTCCCCCACCAGGGTTAACCAGACTCCTGAGTCTAGCAAGGTTCCAACCGTGTGACCACCGATTGTGACGCATACACACTTGGGTCTGCATCCGTGACTGACTCGGCAGCCAACGGCCGGCAAGCAGTGCATTGCGCCGGTCTGGTTCAGTCCATTGGCTCCACTGACAGGGGCAGTTGGCAGCAATATGGCCCATTTCATGGCATCTGCCAGCACTGGATACGGCTATACCTCTGTCCGCAGCCTCACTGGGTTCTGTGTATCCAAGCCCCCCAGTGTACCCCCCCCAACCTGACCTGTTCCCTTTCCTGCAGTAGCAGTCCTACCAATGGTTTAATGGCTTGTTCACTGGTCACTGTGTTGTGGGAGGGATAAGTAGAAGATCCTCTCAGCCCGATATCTCTCAATAGGGACACGAGTTCCTCAGCATTTGTGGGACCGGCCTGTCCAACCCACCGCTGGAGCCGAGAGGGCAGAGAACTGTTGAACTTGTCAGAACCACTCTCCCGACCATCTGTGCTGGGGGCAGTCATCGGGTTGTAGCCACTCCGGACAGAGTGGATCAGGTCATGTTTTGGGAGGGGCGCGGGGGGTAGTTTTTCAGAGTATGTCCATGGTGGACCCGGCTGGAACGAACTTGAATGGTGACCCCAAGACGAGCCAGAATCTCCGCTCTTTAGCTGGGGGGGTACTACGGGCCTCCGTTTCACTCAGGTCGTAGTAGGTCCTCTGCTTGCGCCTGTCAGGAACGGCACCAGACATCTGCCCCTGCTCAGCTGTAACCTCTCTCGCTGCTACTACTTTCGCTCGAACACAGTGAGATAAGCCTCCACGTCGTCGGTCGCCGTCATCTTTTTGTAAACGCTTCTGCACTGCATGCCCGTGCGGATGCTGGACAACCGGGTACCCTTGCAAACCAGTATGGGACCCCTCAGTATCGTCGGCGTGCGGTGCTGCCATAACGCCAGAAAACTTTTCATCATACAGCTGGACTGGCTCGGACTCTTCTGCTGTTGCTGTAGCATGGCTCGGGACTCTGCCTGCTGTTGCTGGAGCATGGCTTGCTGCTGTCGGACCTCTCCTCTCTCTGCTGCTGGAGCATGGCTTGCTGCAGCTGTCGATTAGCCTGGGATTCTGCTGCTGCTGCGGGACCTCTCTCCTGCTGCTGGAGATGGCCTGCTGCTGCTGCCGATTAGCTCTGGCCTCCTCTTGCAGGTATTAATAAAAGTCCTCCATCTTGGCTTTATCCTGCAATTTGCCTTCTGGTGCTTTCACCAGCCCCGATATCCTGCATGTGTCACTCCCCGCTCAGGTCCGCCAGAGTTCACCATCTTCTACCCGATGTATGTAAGTGCATGGCTTGCGACACAATTTAAATGTTATATCCCGCACTTTACAATGAATAGTTGTTACAAGAAATGTAGGACAGCCAGAAAAATTAGGGGAAAGTTTTTTAAAATATATTTTTCTTTTCTGCATTGTTTTTTGGTAGGAGTCTGCAGTAGTTTTAGTGTAACATCCTCTTTATTTGATTAACTGATCTCTTTGCTTTAGGGCTCTTTCACATTGGCGTTGGTTCTCAACTTAAGTTGCTCAGCCGTTGCGTTTTGTCTCAGTTTTTCTTCCGTTTTGATCCATCCTTTTTGTCTCTGTGTCCACAGAAAAAACTGAAGGTTTAACATTGCTTTGAAAACATCACACCTGATTTTTCAGCCTCAGCAGTGAAAAAAATGGCTGTTTCATAATTTTTTGTGCCGACCTATTGACTTCTATTGCCTTCCATGATTTGCATCAGTGAAAAAATAGGACATGTTTCATAATTTTTTTCCACGGACAACAGTGAAAATACAAGTGAATGTGAAAAAAAAAAATCAATGGCTTTGTGAGGCATTAGTGGAAATCACTGACGTGAAAAACAACGCCAATGTGAAAGAGCCCTTAGATGTAGATTATTGCTTGTTTGTTTGAGCATGACAACAGATCAAGGAAAAGAACATTGCCTGATATTTACATACTCTCCAACATATAGCAAAAAACGTTACCTATATTATGGAAAGAACAAAGGCTTTAAAATTGAATTCATTATTCCAGGGTTTCAAACACCTGTAAACCTAAAATAACTGGGTTAGTTGATTGCAAATTTGCTGATGAGAGGAGACAAAATATAAAATATAGAAGATTTTCCTTCTAGTTAATAAGCACCCCTGTACAGTTTTAAACTGTTAGCTTTGTCTTAGTCATTAGGTTCACAGCTGATCTATGTCTTATAATGATCCTATATGCATTTGGAGCACATGGATGAGTGTCAATAGCATCCCACAGACTGGGATTACAAGGCCTGCTGAGCTCAGCAATCTGCACAGTGTACCAGCTGGAAGCACACTGCCATGCATGGAGCAGTGGAATGTCCTGGTAGTGAACTGTAGCTCATTCCCTTTAAACTTAACAGACATCTGTATTCAACTATGTTGATTATGGAGTTGACAGATGCTCTTTGAGAATTGTGCAACGCCCCACATTAATTGGCAACTGTTTTTATGGTGCTAAAACAGATAGGAGCACATTTACCTACAGGGTCACCGGAATTCACTGAAAGTGCATTGTCCGTCAATAATGCTGCGTGGGGTTGTTCACCAACATCGATTGTGCGCCTGAAATCATGAATGTGTTGCTTCCCCACTCAGGTCCGACAGAGTTCACCATCTTTTTTGTGCTGAATCTTTAACATAGGGCGTGCGTAAAGCCCCTTCTACACTTGCGAGTGTGATGCGATGAACTTGCATCACAATCACAACGCTTGTTGCTCAGATCGCAAGACCTGAACGCTGCAAACCGGAACTGAACTCAGGATGTCAGTTCAGATCCGGTTTGCAGTATTCAAGTCATGCGATCCAAACAGCACGCGTTGCGAGTGTGATGCGAGTTCATTGCATCACACTCGCAAGTGTAGAAGGGGCTTCAGTGTAAAGAATTGAAAACTTGGAAACCCATTTAGGGTAAATATGTCTATGAATAATATGAGAATTACATTACAAAACTGAATTATATCTTAGTTGCTAAAACTCTTATTAAGGGAAGCAATCAGAATTCATTATTAATTTACAATGTAAATGGATTGGAAATAGTGAGGAAGGAAACTGTATGCAGTGTTAATATGTTCAATTACTAAATAATTGTTAAATTATTATGTGACCAAATTGTGTTATACCTCACTCATTAAATAGTTCATTTGAAATATGCTTTAAGATGTAACATTTGGGGAAGATTTCTTTGGTAACTTGCTGTTTAGCTCTGCAGCCCAGAAATTTCAGAATAGAATTTTTGGGGATCATTTTTATTTTTAATGAGAATTTTAATATATAATATTAGAAACTCCCTATACATCACCCCAAAAGTGCACCCCCTCAAATTATTAAAAACAGCTTTAGGAAGATTGTTAACCCTTTTAGAGTTTCATAGTAATTAAAATTAGAATAGAAATTTAGAATGGTTTCATTTTCACCGACATGTGCATTTAAATTTACACATTCACAAATGATAATGAAAAAAACCCAAATTTGTTATTTCACCTGAGTACAGAGAAACACCACATGTGGATGTTACTTGTTGTATAGGCACACAGCGAGGCAGAGAATGGAAGCAAGGCCATACGGCAGCCAGTTTTTCCCAACAAGATTTTAGCTTCTTTAATGTGGCACTTGATACTATTGTATTGCAGAGTATTAGAACTGTCAGCCTATGCAAGTGCATAGGCTGACTCAGGGTCTGTAAGATCCTGTCTGTGAACAGAAAGTATTCAGACCCCTTTAAATTTTTCACTCTTTGTTTCATTGCAGCCAATTGGTAAGATAGGTAAGTTCTATTTCTGTTCATTAATGTATTCTCTGACAAAAACAAAACAGAAATGTTGATATTTTTAAAAAATTAAAACTGAGTTATCACATGGTCATAAGTATTCAGACCCTTTGTTTAGTATTAAGAAAAAGCACCTTTTGAGCTAGTACAGCCATGAGTCTTACTGGGAATGCAGCACATTCATTACAATGAGCCACTGGCTCATTGTAACGAATCTTCAGATGCCAGATAGTCTCGGGTCAAACGAAGACCCGAGGCTACCATGGCAACCGATCGCCGCCCCCGCCGCCGTCTTTTAAACACCGCCGGCGACTTTGCCGGCGGCGTTGAAAGGGTTAATAGCCGCGATCAGTGCAAGCACCGACAGCGGTTATTAGCGGTGGGGGTTTGCTGCAATATGCAACAACCCCCACCTCTGTATGAAGAGGACTCAGCCCGTGAGCCCTCTTCATACACTCCTTATACCTCAGCGCCGTAGAGCTACGGCGCAGAGCGTTAAGGGGTTGATGTGGCACTTGATACTATTGTATGCAAGTGCATAGGCTGACTCAGGGTCTGTAAGATCCTGTCTCTGAACAGAAAGTATTCAGACCCCTTTAAATTTTTCACTCTTTGTTTCATTGCAGCCAATTGGTAAGATAGGTAAGTTCTTTTTCTGTTCATTAATGTATTCTCTGACAAAAACAAAACAGAAATGTAGATATTTTTAAAAAAGAAAAACTGAATTATCACATGGTCATAAGTATTCAGACGCCTTTGTTCAGCCATGTAGAAAGCTACTTTTGAGCTAGTACAGCCATGAGTCTTACTGGGAAGTTTTCACACCTGGATTTGGTGATCCCGTGCCATTATTCCAGTTCCCTCAGGTTGGATGGTGAATGTTGGTGGAAGCCATTTTCAAGTCTCTCCAGAGATGCTCAATTGGGTTTAGGTCAGGGCTCTGCCTGGGCCAGTCAAGCATAATCATACAGCTACTCTGAAGCTACTACTTTGTTATTGTAGCTGCGCACTTAGGGTCATTGTCTTGTTGGAAGGTGAACCTTCGGCCCAGTCTGAGGTCCAGAGCAAAGATACACAGAAAAAATAGTTAAACTATAATACTAATAATAATAATTATTGATTTTTGAAAAAAAGTAGTGAAAAAAGTGAACAAACGAAAAAGGCCCAAGTCGTTAACCCCTTTCCTCACTTGGACATAATAGTACGTCGCTGTACAAGGATACGTCCCACACCAAAACTTTCAATAATGTCCAGCTTCTGGCACTGGCTCACAATCGGAGCCGACTTCAATTGCAAGTGTGAACCCCTTGCACGCTGCAGTCAAGCATGACTTCCATGTAGGGTTCCCCCTCTTTTGGGCAGCCCCCAGGTCTGCCCTATCTTACCAGCAGTCAGATCCCTTTCGGGTCTGACGATAAACTGTCTGAGAATGCGGCAGCATGCCAGACATCTTACTCTGCTCTACAAAGAATTGTATTGTAGAGCAGTGTATTGGACTTAAAGTGCATCACTGGTTCAAGTTCAAGCTTGTATAAAGTAAAAAAAGTAAAAAAAAAGTTTACACATTAAAATAAATAAATAAAACATAAGCCCCTAATATAACACTTTCCCTTACAAACACTTAGAGAACTCGTCAGGCAAAATAACCCCCTAAACTAAATATATTTTCATAAACTGTCATTAGAAAGCATTGCCTCTATCCCTTCATTGTCCCTCTATATGCCTGTAAACTTGAGCAATTAGGTCCTACAGCTGTATGCAAATGACCTGTGAGATGTCCAATGAGTCATTAGTATATTCGGCTGCCCAGCTTATTCATGAGTGGGAGGCACAGCCACACCCCCAGTGCTTGACTGACAGCCTGTATAATGGTGTGAGGTGTAATGGTGTAATGGCTCCTCCATGTGCTTCCTGGTGCTGGAGGCCATGCCCCCTGCAGCCTGTGTATATGTATAGGAGAGATACAACTCCAGGCAGCCATGTTATAGCAGAACATGTCAGGTACTTGTGTAGCTGATGTCTGTGTCTCTGTGTATTAGGAGGATACAGCACATCAGCAGATAAAGCACAGACACTAGCAATGCTTTACTATACATTACACACAGACATGAGCAGGGGAGGAGAGGGAAGGGGTAACAGGGGTGACTGCCTCTGACCATGTGACCAGCCTCATTTACATAATAAAGAAAAGATGATTTTACAATGATTAATGTATGAATTAACTAGATAAAGGCTGGGATGGATCCTTGTGAGCTGCTCCAACAGGTAGAGGTTACAGGACTAGTGACAGAGACCTGATGATAGGTGTCCTTTAATAAAGTATAAAAAACAGAAATACACCCCCTCACACACACATATTTGGTATTGCTGCGTCTGTAACAATCTATATAATAAAACTGAATCTTTACTGGACCCGAATGGTAAACGCCACAATCAAAAGCTAGGAGACTCTGCAGTACACCCAGCATCACGTGGTACACTTACATGTCGATAGCAGTGGTTGGCTGGCCTGATCAGGTGACCCTGGAATATACGCTGCTTGGATCATTCTCTGTCATGAATTTTCGGAGGTAATTTCCAGTGAACAGGGTATATTTGCTCAGAATGAATTTTCAAATGCTATCAATGACTAATGAACAACAGGTCTGAAACGCATCAGATAAGCTTCACCATTTTATTCATGTGTGCGAGTCTGTAACTGCTGTTCTTACCATGGACCAATAAAGGATTCACGATTCATGAAAAAGTGAGTGCCGACCTCATTCGTTTTAAGTCCATAGTGGATATATACAAATAAAATACTACACTACAGATCGTTATCCGCCCGTAGGACTTACAGATGCTACACCAGTTGTGCAGCTTAATAATAAAAATAATCTTTATTTATAAAGCACCATCATATTCTTTACAACTCATGGGGGACATATAGAAATTAAAAAAAACATTATAAAAAAGTCATATGGACCAATAGGAGTGAGGGGCCTGCAAGGACTTACATTCTATGAGGATGAAGGGGGTGACACAAGAGGTATAAGAGCTTGTATAATGGTCCAGCCATTCTTTGTAAGGGAACAGAATACAATAATTTAATAAATAAAAATGCTGCTGCTTGAACCAAATATCAGCCACCATCTTATATACAAAGTCAAAAGTCAATGGGACTGCTGAGAAGCCTCTAGCTTGGTATCTGGTGTTTGCCGGATTACAGAGTTGAAATTTGATGTGGTTATTGGTCTGATAGTCCGGGGCAGGGCATTCCAGAGAATTGGTACAATTCGGGAGAAGTCCAGGAGAAGTAAGTGTGAGGTTTGAATAAAGGTAGAGATTAATCTAATATCAATAGCATGGGTTGGGTGAAATACTGACATAAGAGAGGAGCTGGGACATAATTACAGTGGTAGCACCCACAGCAGCTGCTATGGGGCCTGCAGTGTCAGGGGGCCCCAGAGTCAGACCTTCCACACTAAAAAATGAAGGTTGTGCACCGTTATATGCTTGTTATGCTTCACATTAGAAAAGCATAACATATATACAACAATGCACATCTTCCGCAGTACACAACAGAGCCAGAAGCTCAAATAACCCATGTGGTAAGTGTGTATGTGTATAAATGTCTGTGTAAGTGTATAAATGTATACATCAGTGAATAAATGGCCCTGCCTCTGTAGTTACACCTCTGGAGAGGAAGGCTAGGGAGGTGCAGCATAATGCAAAACTTTATTCGAAAGGAGGCGGGCAACTAATGACTGGCACAAATTGGAGGCTTCCCTATAGCGTTCGGTCTGAAAGACAAGCCTCGCTGCTGCATTAACAATAGGTTTGAGAGGAGAGAGTTATGAGAGGGGAAGATTATTTGTCACGGTTACACCCGCGATCCTCGGTACGAATTGCAGGTGCACTCGTGCCTGCTGCCGCGGTCCCCGCTCCCACAGGTCCATACTAACCTCACCTGGCTCCGGACTCCACGACGATCCCGTCCTGGTCCCTCGCCGGCTTCCTCTGAGACCGCGCTCCTGCTTCCTGCCGAGGCCACGTGCTCCCTATGCTAGGGCGCGCGCACCTGATTCTTCAGGAATTTAAAGGGCCAGCGTCTTCCTTATTGGTGCTGGCATCCTGGCTCTGCTATATAGCCTGGCAACTCCCAGCATCCCCTGCCGGATATTCAGGTCCTGTGGCGGTCCTGTAATCCTGTGGTGATTCTGTAATCCTGTGGCGATCCTGTAATCCTGTGGCAGTCCTGTAATCCTGTGGTGGTTTGGTTATCCTGTGACAGTCCTGTAATCCTGTGGTGGTATTGGTTATCCTGTGGCGGTCCGAGGTCCTGCCAGCCATCCATCCGAGGTCCTGCCAGCCGTCCATCCGAGGTCCTGCCATCCCGAGGTCCTGCCATCCCGAGGTCCTGCCTTCCCGTGGTCCTGCCTTCCCGTGGTCTGCCACTTCGCTGTAGCAAGACTATCCCGCTTTGCGGCAGGCTCTGGTGAAGACCAGGAGTCCACTTAGACTCAGCTCCCGGGTTGCGGCAAGCATGTTTATCCCCCGCGGTGGTACAGGGAGTCCGAAGGGACTATTCCCATAAACTGTGACATTATTTAATACACATAGAAAAATATTACTATATTTATACCTTGTTACGCCTTGTCTCCTCTAGAGATTAAACCTTTTTTCTCCAGAAGGAGATAGAGTTATGACTAAGGTCAATTGTAATCTAAAAATTAGTACCATTGAAGGTCAAGATTTTTTTTTAAAGACTGCCAGGAACACCTCTTTTTGCAATAAAGACAGTCGGTGTCGGACTGTGGTTCCTTGGGCCTACCAGGTAAATTATGTTGGGGGTCCACTCTCCATCAACTTCAAGAAAACAGACTCTAGTAGCCTCCAAATTGGGTTATCTTCTGCTGTACCTCTGGTCTCCTTTACAGGCCTAGAGTCTGGGTCTTGGTGGACCTTTCCAACACTGGAGACAGTGCCCGAATGTCTTATGACACAAATCAATCTGGAACAACTTTTCACCATATGTTCATACATTTATATACTTAATTTAATCATGCCCATCCTTTTTTTGAGACTGACTAAATCTTGAATATTTCCTTATAACTGATTCAATGAGCAAATGTCCCTAATGCATTTTTACAATACATTTTTTCATTTTTTCAATTACAATATTTGTGAAAATAAGCACTGAAAGCTACATGTTTTCTACTTGACCACCGCTTGCATTGTTTTTTTCCCCTAATCTATAATTTATTCATATGATCATGGCCTCTACCCTGTCTACAGATAATTTATTTCCATCACTAGTGGGAAACCCTCCAGAGGAACATGTTCCAGTTAATGTGACATCCATGATTGCTATCTATGAAATTATATTGTTAGTCTACAGTTCCTAAGGGTTAATTGAACTAAGATAACTCAAAGTAACCCCAATAACCTGCGACAGCATGAGACACTATAGGCAAGCCGTAAAAACTTATCTATAGGTTTCACTGTGTGTTTGAGATTTGTAGCTTTAAACTAATGAATCCCAATGTCAATTAACTCTATATTATGTAGAAATAAACAAGGTAATCAGTAAGATTTGCATCACCAAATAATGACATTGTGAAAGACTTCTTGTCTGGTTAGTTCCTAATAGAGTATCGGTTGGATTTAAACATAATAACAATGAACAAAAAATATAACTACTTGGACACCAATGTTAGGTTACCCAAAGGGTAGTTAGATCCTTGGCTCCCATTAAATTTAATTCTGAATATTAGCCTTCATATCATCTGTCTTTCTATAACATTCTAAGATAGCCTTTTCTCTACATCCCTCTTTTATTCCACAACTGCAGTATTTCCATAGACTATAGTACAAAAACCAAGAAGTTTACTCGTAATGCCCTTGTCTTTGCCTAGTAAGCCCTAAAACTGAGGCCCCTTAATGTCCTTGCCTATTTACTGGTTGTAACCAGTGGCCAATACTTGGGCACTGTACCCTTCCTACACCAATGTGAAGACGCAAAACACAAAAACACAACATAAACAATACAAGACAAAAGAATAGTCAACAATCTGGGCCACCACAGAGATAGCTATGCAGTACAGAGTCTTACATACAGGAGAATAGTCAACATATGCTAGGAATACAGATGCCAGAGTCTTACTTGCAGTGTATGAAGCAGGCCAAGTTAAACTTTATCTGGCACTGCAAAAACTGTGAACAAGATATTTATGTGCAAGCAGAAGCTGATTAGGACAGAAAACTGTCCATATCAATGGGTCAACTATTGTTGTTTCAGAGCTGTACAGCCCAGCAATTGAAGTCATTTTCACACAATAAAAAGAGTGCGGCACAGAGAAAATCAGCATCTCCTCAGAGTCCCAGTGTCACGGTTTACACGGAAGCAGGAAACCGTGTAGAGAGCATCAAGAGTTAGGGAAACGGAGAAGGGAAAACTGTCCCTCACTCTATGGCTAAGCTAGTCCCTGCTTGTGGGTGATGGTCAGCTTCCCCAGACTAGCTCCAGACCTGACAACTTCTCTCTCACTGAACAAGAAGACCTTTCCCGATAGAAGGGAAAAGGACTAAAGGATCTAAATCTAAATCTGGGTCCCCCTAACAAAAATAATGCTGCAAATAAAACTTGACGAACTAGCAATCCCAGAATGCATACAGATACACAACCAGTACTGAGTACAGGAAGGAGGGCAATAGGTGAGACAGGAATAACAGGCAACAACCAGAGCAAGTCCTCAAGGCACTTACAAATACAAAACATAGACAAAGGGAAACAAGAAAGGAAAATGGTGAGTGAATACAAGAGAAAGTATAGATGTCCCTACAGAACAGAGCCAGGGATAAGCTGCAACAATACCTACCAAAACCAGCCTTAAATGGAGCCTGGTCATTACTGATAGGATAACACAAATGAACACAGCTGAGACCTAAGAACCCCTGAAGGTACTGCAGAAACAACAATGACAAAAAGACAGGTATCAAATAATCAGGCCACATAGCACAGTGGTAGAAAATAGGCCAGAAAGGCTAAAAGATGCCGGTTCAAATCCAGCTACCCCATTCTTGTGGATATGTCATAAGTGCTAAAGCTAAGAATACCTGATTAAATAATGGCTATTACAATAGCTCAGTCTTGACTGACATTGGCCAGAACTTTAAAGACGATGAATGACAGGAAACTACTGGGAGAAACAGCTATGTCATTTGCAAATAACACAAGATAGTAGTGTTTAAAGTAAACCGTTCAATAGTGGTGGTAGATAACTTTTATGGGCTTGGTTTAAGTTTTCAAGATTCTTTCAGCATTTCTTTGCACTCCTGCCCTCAATCCTATATTGTTCAATACATTAAATTACTGGCGACTCTTGATTTTAGATATATTGTCAGATGGAGACAAGTGTCCCATTTAGAAAAAAGAATGATTCAATTACAGCTCCTCCCTCTTACTGTAAATTGTATATATTTTATATTCTCTATAATATTGCAGATAGCGTAGTAAGAAATTTGTATCTCAAGTTCCAATGTCCTAAAATATGCCACTTTAATGATGAATCTTCAGGGACAACCTATTGTTTGATGGAAACAAGCTGTAGTAAGAACAATACTCTTAAGAAGTGTTTGAAATACAAATACACAGTTTAAAGTCCTACTTTTCAGATAAAGCTTTTCCAAAGTAAATAAATTATATTGCCTTCATATAAATAAAAAGAAAGGAGCAAAGAAGAACATGAGCATAAATTACTTGTGCAATTCATCACAAATAGTTGACACTTCAATCTAATCCAGCAAATGAAAATAGTGAAGTTTATAGAGTTGTATGAAGTAGGCAATTTAAACATCCTATAGCACAAGGTCATCGGAAAATGAATCCTGGAAGATGTCCCTTTTTATTCCTTTCTCCTTCTGAATCTATCAAATGGAAATGAGCCACACCATGTTACTGACAGAGCCAATGTCCATTCGTGATTAGGATAGCTAGTAGGCCGAGATCCACGAGTTCTACACATACTGACAAGACATCACGTTTAAAGAAAACCAAGGAAGTGATAGAGGTATTTTACAGTTTTCTTAAAATACATTTAAGGTATTCTAAAACCACATAGCCACATGCAAAGTTACATACAGCATAGAAGTGTACAGAAAAGGATAAATTTAGTATATGTATTGTATTGAGAGTAGGTTGCACATAATTTACATTTTTGCATTACATATTTCAGCCTTCAGGTTGTCTTGTGGGCATAATTTATAGTGACAGTAGGTGAATATTCATTAATGTAACTGACAATGTATGGAGCCTTGCTGTAATATTTTTTTGCCATGTGCTCTCCTATCAATTACACAATCTTCCTAAGCTCCATAAAATATGAAGAAGAATTATTTATCCTGTGTCCAGTCACCTCCACTCTTTATACCTGTAATAACTTATACTGTCTGGACTTTTACAATCATCCCATCCTACTTCTTTGTAGAACATGTTACGTGTAATGCTCCCAGACTATGCAAATTTGTACTTACCTGACAATCTATCTTACAGATATATATTTATGTCTTCATCAGATTATACATATCATTATCAAATGCAAAACCATTCTTCCAGTTCTAAATTCTTCAGGATTTAATTAAAATGTGTCCTTCGAAGGGGAACCAGGACAGGTCTAAGGTCTAAGTTACATAATCAGATGCCTTAATATTTAGCTTTTAGTTATGTATCTCTTAGTTTGATGTACAAACCTTACTGTTGTTCTGTAAAGAGTCAAAAAGAGGTTTACTAAATGACACCTTACACAAAGCTGGGTTGCTGCTCATTTAATCAATGGGGAATGGCCTATTATTCACCTAGCTATCAAAACACCTTGCTATAACCAGAGGGGCCATCTTGACATTGACTTTTTCCATTCTATAGAGGGTCAACCCTTCAGGATGTCCATCTGCCCTGGTCTAGGGCACTACCCTCGCCTCCCATCCTGGGGTGCCATCCCGGCCACCACAGCAACCAGGGATATGTGTATCTTTAAGATTTCACCACGTGTTTTTCGTCTCAGCCGTGCCCTGTAGGCCCCGCGTGGACTATACGTTCCAGGGAGTGCAGGTAGTTGCAGGTTAGTTGAGTATATTTTAATTATTTTTTGGGCATGGCTATGTACACTACGGGGGACTAGGTTGACTATATACTAAGGGGGGCAAGGTGGCTATATACACCAGGAGGGCAGCGCCTATATACTACGGGGGCAGGCTGGCTGTTTAATACAGCGGTGTATCTGGCTATATACTACAGGGGGCAGGCTGGCTGTATAATCAGGGATTAGGCGGCTATTACCACTGGGGCAGGCTGCTATATACGAAGTGGCAGGCGGTATGGATATATACTACATGTGGGTAGGATGCTATAATTACTACATGGGGGACAGGATGACTAAATACTTAATTGGGCTTGGCTGCTATATACTATGACTGGCTGCCTATATACTACACTGGGCTGGCTGGCTATATACTAACTAGGTGGCAGGATGGCTATATAATACATGGAGCGGATGGATATATACTAAGTGGCTGGCTTATACTCCATGGGGGAATACTACAGGAAAGCAGGCTGGTTATATACTACTGGGGGCAATGGATGGACCTATGCGGTTTCCAGGGAGCGCAGGTAGATGAGTTTTGATATTTATTATTTTTGGGGGACCATGGCTATATACTACAGGTGGGGCAGGCTGGCTATATCCTACATGTCAGTGCATGATGCTTATACTACCATTGGGGCCGGGTGGCTATATACTACATGGGAAGGATAGCTAATACTTACTACATGGGGCCGGCTATATACTATGGGACTGGTCGCCTTAAACTATGCTGGGCTGGCAATATACAAATACAGCTGTGGCGCTGATGCTATATATACAAGGGGCAGATGGATATATGCTACTTGGTCGGCTATATACTAGGGGGAAGGATGGACATTACACAGGGAGCTCGAGGTTATATACTATAGGGGGGAGTCAGAATGGTCTATATACTATGTGGGGCTAGACAAATTCTACAGGGAAGGCAATGGCATGGTACTATACTACATGATGGCTAGGGCTATATACTACAGGGGCAGGCTGTGCTATTTCAGTTACAATGGGGAAAGGATGGCGTATAAATTGCAAAAATGTAAAGGTACAGGAGGCTATATAAGAGGCAGGCATGGTTATCTGGTATGTTACTAGCAAGAAGGGACATGGTGGCTATATTACTACGGTGGGTCAGCAAGCATACTATAACACTCTGGGGGAACCCACTGGCTGATATATTCTAGGGGATGAGCTGTATAATTCACTGGGCGGCTGGCTATTACTTCCGGGTGGCATGGATGGACTAATAATGCTTCGGGGGCGAGGCACGTCTGGTCATTTAACAATGGCCGTACTGGCTGCGAAATATATAGGGGCTGTGCTATTAACTGTCAGGAAAGGGCCACTATATATAGACGGGAAAGTGTACTGCGGCTAACTGGTTTAGTGTATCGGAGAAAATTATTGTGTATATATGTATATGTTAACAGCACAAGTTGGGAAAAATATTAAAAAAATACATATAACTTCTTACTATATTATCAGTCAAATTCCAAGTCTCCAAACAAAGGCACAAAAACAAAGCATGTAAATTTAGTGAACAAACTCCAACTCAAAGATTCCTGCCTTATTATCGGTGAGAGCGGGACACAATTCAAAAGAGCCTATAACACCTCCACATGTCTCCTATACCAATACACAGGTAGGTTTTTTACAGTGCAGATTTTTATAGTCTCAGTGCGTACCTCTGCTAGACCGCAGTTGTTGTCGACCGGAGGATTAGTAGGGGGTATGGTCCAAACAAGACACACCCAAACAGAAATGGGAGCCGTTCTGCCCTGGTTGGTGACACAAACAGCGGCGACACTGCTCCCATTGCTGTTTTGTTTGGGGGGGGGGGGTAAACCTCCGACTCCACACATTGTCCCTTAACGGGATGGTTATTGACCCAGTCCCACGCAATTATGTTTGCTTGGGACTCTTGCTTGACTCCTAGACCTCTGTTCAAGCACCTGATGCTTACCTACTGAAGTATGAAACGCGTTGGTCGAGGATAGGAACTTACCAGGGTCAGAATTGGGACTATTAGGGTCTCCTTTTACCTGTGGGACCTCCCATATCCAATTTCACGGGATTGGACTCATAACCTTGCGAGCCACGCCACCTTGGATCAATGCACCTGGCATTAAGACAGCAATGGTAAGAACGTTCCATACTGTTTTAGGGTGTCTTGTTTGGACCATAACCCCCTACTAATCCTCCGGTCGACAGACAACTGCGGTCTAGCAGAGGTACGCACTGAGACTATACAAATCTTCACTGTAAAAAACCTACTGTTTATTGGTATAGGAGACATGTGGGGTTATTAGGTCTTTTGAATTGTCCCGCCTCAACCGATATAGCAGGAAGTTTTAATATTTTTCACTTGTGCTGTTAACATAGATTATTTTTCTGGTGAATTTTCCGGTATCCTAAATAGGGACACAGGAACCTTATTGCTTGTAGTTTAGTATATATTATGGGATATTGATGGATTGCAGTGTATTATCAAAATAATGCAAAATCAGCCTATATACAAACATTACCAATACCTGGGTAAGTAAGTATAGTAAGTATAAATTAGAGTATGTATATGGGCAAATAGTCCCTTAATAAAAATGGCGACTGCAAGTGGATCATATGATAAATAGAGGCACATGACCAATTGGGTATGACATCAATGGTCTGTGACCAGTCCACAGCAGAATTTGCTGTAGCAGTAGATTAAAGTATTATATCTGCTCAATGGTATTCCTCTTTGCTGGGGC